>JANZLQ010000044.1:18317680-18338204 GCA_026212715.1 Elanus axillaris | reverse complement strand
GGCGGCGGGACCTCGCAGCTGGCTCTGAGGGCAGGGCTGGGTGGTGGGGAGCGCTGGGCCGGCCTTCAGGGCCCCGTCGGGCAGCGTGGCCGAGGCGCTGCGGGGAAGGTCCGCGCTCCCCGGGGAGCTGCCGGGGCCCCTCCGTCGCTGTGAGGAGCCGGCAGTGGGTCGCGGCCGCGTGTCCGGGCCCGGAGGCGCTTTGGGGCTCCGGGCGGGGGGACGGCGGGGGTGCGGGGTAGAAGCGGCCGGTTCTGGTGCGTGGCGTTGGGTCCGAAGTGCCGGGGGTAACAGGCGGGAAGCCCCGAGCCTCTCTGAACCTACCTGGCCTTTGCTGGCTTGTTTTAAAATAATAGCAGTGGCATAATGAGGCGGGTAGGCTTTTTTTACCTGGATTAGAATTCTTTTTGCTCGTTCTTTTTAAGTTGATGCAGGATCACGTGTTTTTTGTCCTCTCGCAGCTGGTATAAACACCTGATTAGGGGTTGTAACCAACTCAGCAGCAGTGGGGTCGTGTACTTGGTGTGTTTCGGGACAAGCCTGTGCTGCCAGATGATTTGGAGCTGCTCACACCTATCGGGCTTTAAACCAGCTCCAGAATTTGCAAGTGCTGTTGTGGCATATGTCTCCGTTTCCTAGTGTAATCTAGCCATCATATTTTAACACTAAAACTGTGACACAATAGTCCCCACGTGCAGTTGTCCCTACACTGTAACGGTTTCCTAGATCCTTAACGGAGACTTAGACTGTATAAGGCGCATGAGTTGAAATTTGAACAGCCAGCTTGGGTTCAAATTAGTGATTCAGCGAAGAGCTGGGTACTCCCATAGACATGTCTAAATTAGTTTCAAACTGGCTAGGGCAGCAGTTGGTGCCAGCGGGACACTGTTAGAGACTCAGGCTGCAAAATCTCCTGGGAACTGAATGCCAAACTGCTGATGCTCAAGCTAGCAGGACTCCCTTGCTTACCACAGTACAGCTTCTCTTCTGCTGATGACAATTTTTTTCTGTTTGGCTAAAAATAATGGGAAAAGTGGTTTTAAACTTGTATTGATTTTCTATTTTAATACCTACAAAAAGCTTTAAAAGTGAAGAAATAGTAAGAGGGTGAGACTGAATGGTGGGTGGAGGTGGGTGGGATGGGCTGCATGTGCTGGAGTTGATATTCATCATACTGGGGCTTTTGAAACCTGGAATCATATACTCAGCTTTATTGCACACTGTAGAGGAAAACTAAAAAAATTTTTTTAGTTTTCTAAAAATAAAGGATTAGAAAGGGGGGAAGTACAGAGCAACTCCTGTGGCATTTTGTGACAGAGATGGGAAAGAAATTAGAAATACCTAACGCTGACAGATGTTCTTTGCATTCAGTTATACTGACAATAGGCAGTACATGGATATCGTGCTGCTACTGTACTGATTCCAAATGTACATGGTACCTAAATATACCTAAGTGCTGAAATAAACTATATTATTTTTAGTGATGATACTGTTGTAATACAACCCTGTGTGGCAATGACAGAAAGGAGAGAAGGAGGTTGGGGGCTTGAGGTCTTGCTTTCTCTGCTTCTTTGTGCATCCCAAGCCTGGCTACTAGGCTTTGTTAGGAGAAAGGCTCTGTGGGTCCTGGAAAAATAAATGGAAATGTAAATTTACCTGTCTTACCTGGATGAAAGTCATATATTGTATAAAAAGCAACAAGGAACAGTTATATTTGTTTGACAGATTTTGAGGTAGCTTCAAAGAGTCTTCGTCTTTTCCTGGGTATAACGGAAACCAGTGGATTTTCAAAAAGGAAATTGTTCTTGATGTTCTGTTGTTCTCATAATGTGCTTATAGTAGTACTCTAAAAGCAAAACAAAATTTTGACCAAGTAATCCCTCTAGTTTCAGCATCATCGGGAGTATATGTATATCAGTCAGTTTGGCAAGATGATTACAAATGTTTAGAAATTTTAAAAGTCCAAGAAATTAAAATAAATAATTCTTTTTGGCTTGTCTGCCTAAATATGACAAATATCCTTTAACTGTGAATTGTTCTCACGCTCATGTTCATCTTTTTTGTGAATTTATGGTGCAGGCATTATCGGAAGCGCTCTGCATCACGTGGACGCTCTGGTAGCCGTTCTAGAAGTCGTTCTCCATCTGACAAAAGAGGAAAACGTGGAGAAGACAGACGCTCTAGAAGTAGAGATCGAGAGCGTAGACGCGAGAGGTCACGCAGTAGGGACAAGAGGAGGTCTCGATCACGTGACCGAAAGCGTCAAAGGTATGACTTACCAATTCCAATCAAAGTAGATAAAAATGCCTGTCATCGGAATATGTTCTTCTACTATTATTAATTAGTTTGCTGTTGTTCATGATAGATTTTACTGTGCTTAACGTTTTTGCTTATTAAATGGTTTCTAGCTGCTGGTGCTGGAGCTTGCAAGCTCTCGGCGGTCTTGATGATTGTTGGGATTCCTTTTACAACCTGTTCCTCAATGGCAGGCTAAAATTATACTGTGATCATGTGCTAAATAAACACAATTTGTTTCTGTGGCAGACGTTCAAGAAGTAGAGAAAGGGAACGGAGCCGAGAGAGAAGAAGATCCCGGAGCCGAGAGAGGAGGCGCTCTAGAAGCAGAAGTAGAGGTAGACGGTCTCGATCTTCCAGTCCAAGCAAAAACAGGAAAACCGAAAACAGGTATTTGTGTCCTCTAATTACAACCAATGTCACAGTGACAAAATATTGTAAAACTATGGGTAGCATGGAAGGAATAATCAGGCAAAGCTATGCAAAGCTTTGGTTTGTAGAACAAGGAAAATACCATGTGAGTGTACTGTTATGATCTTTTCCCACTGCTTAATGCGTCTAATGCAGTTTTTTGTGAGAATGTTTCTGTAAAAGAAAAAGATCCAAGTTGTGGCAGCTAAAAAAAGCAGTTAACTTTAAAGTTAAGACTGAATTTCATTCTGAAAGTTTTGTAGTGCTTCATTGTTATCTCAGGTTCCAGTATCAATAAGTAATGTTTTTTTGTCCCAGCGTGTATGCCCAAATTAATAAAGTACAGGTGCTTTCTAGCACAGGCATTACATTGTAGCATAACTTTCTTCAAACTTGTAAATTTCTAGGGAATAGTAAGTTTTTTAATTGTCAGATTTACTCCAGTGTAGTGTTCTCAGTGATGTGCTGTTATCATTTTCTTCCTCGGATAAAGCACTTTATTTCCTTGGAAACATACAAGGCTTTTAAAAAATGCAGGTAGGGTAGCAGCAAGGGATCTATAAACGGCATTGTGGTAAAATCTGTAACAGGAATTTCTGAACTGTTACAAGTGCCACTGATTGTATCTGAGCTCAGTATTTCAGCCATTCTTTACACAAAAGGTGTTCTAAAGACTGTAAGCCAGTAACGTTTGGAATCTGCTTTTTTTTAAATGATATTTGCGCAGAAAAATAAAGTATGTAGTGTAATACTTCAGTGAAGCTCAAGAAGTCTGCTTTGGTAAAGCCACCACCTGTTTTATCTGCTGTTTGTTAAATTCTGTGGGTGTGCTTAATCGATTGTGCTGCAATCGATACAGATTTGACAAGTACTAGTCTTAGGGGTTTATAATCAAATAAATTGTCTAGTAAATAGACTTGGTAAAGAGGTTAAGCTTGAACTCTTGTAGATGTTGAGTTTAGAGATGTGTAAAAACTTACTACAGGTCATGTTCTTTGAAATATATTTTAATGGATTTTTCAGATATAATTACAAAGAGCATATAATCATGCTATACTGTAAAATGAGTGGGAAGTCCATAAGTTGTAACAGCACTCTGTATAAAGAATAAGCAAGTTGGTGACAATCTAGAAATCATGAGAAGCTGGAATCACAATCACAAAGTCTTTTGGAATAAGTGTATTGTTTGTATTAGAATACCTTGGTGAGATTTAATTGGCTAAAGTGAATTTTACCTTTATTATCATGAGTCAACACATGTTTGGTTTGGATGTGCTTTTTTTGCTTTTTTTTTTAATAAGGATAATACAATCTGTGATAAATGGGTTTTGTATTAAATGCAGGTCTGCATGTTACATTTGAGTTACATAAGTAGCTTTTCCCAGGGAGAGGTGTTTTTATGTCTTTCAGCCAGTACTGTATGCTCAGGGGGACATTCAAGCTTCGGTGGCAAGATGCTATATCACTTTACCTTTCTCTAGAAATTCAACAAACAGGAAATTTTTAGTATCTCTTTTCTAAGTGCTGTCTTCAAGGAGGTGTAATATAAACTGCAGAACCACTAGCGTATCATTTGTAAGTGTTTGGAAATGAAGTCTGCAACTTCCCGCTGTAAAGAAATGAGAAGAACAGAACTAAAGCGTGTGAATTGGTGGGTTGCATTTCTGGTAGTGAAAGGGAATATTTCCATAACATGGAAAGGTTCTCTGGGAGGCGGTGTGTTTTGTAAGGTATTTGAAAGCATAAGCCTGTACAGGTTGTTCACAGTTCTGGTTTTATCCAGCACATGTGTATCCCTGCCCTGAGAAAAGCTGTAATGTTCCAAGAAATCTTGGATCTTAATTTTCAGATCAAGATCTAAAGAAAAGACAGAAGGTGTGGAAGTTTCCAAAGAAAAGAAAAAAGACAAAGAAGACAAAGAAGAAGAGAAGGATAAAGATGCTACCACAAATACCGTGGCTACTGAGGTAGAAGCTTTTAAGACTTATAAATTTAAAAGATAAGAATTTAAGACAGGAATTAAGTTAGCCACAGATTACTACATCGACAAAAAAAAACCCTGTTCTTAGAGCTGGACAAAATCCCCACTGAATGAGAGAGTGTTCTCTTCAGTAACACAGACTCCTGTCATGGGGTATGCTTCCAGTTCTTGGCATAAGAAACATTCTTCTCAATTCAGGATTTCAAACTGCTTAGACTGTGAACCACAGACAAGCGTGAAGGATCTCTAATTTTTCACATATTAGGTGTCAGTAGAAGAGCTGAAAATTGTTTTGGCCTCTGGACCCAGGCAGGAATCAAAGAACAAAGGGAGAGGGAAGCTCACTTTGCCTTGTTCCATGTCATGAAAAGATGTGCCTAGATGAAGAATTCCCAAACTAGCAGTTTTAGCTAACTCTTCTAAACCAGCACATTGTTACTAACGCTCATTTGTTAACAGTGGCTGCACTGTCAGTGAGAGCTCCCCAGGCATAAACCGATCACAGGTTTTTATACTAGAAGGACTTTTGAAAGTAGAGGGTAACGTGATAATTCTTCAGTCTTTCATGGATCAGTGGCTAAAATGAGTTGAAACTCACTGGTGTGAGTTACATTTTTTTTCCTAGTAAATAAAAGAAAGTTTAATTTGCTATTATCTTAAAAATAATATACCAGCTACTGTCATGAAAAATAAAATTGTAACTGCGTTATTTTACTTGAAAATACTGATTGATGTTAGTATGTTTCATTTACTTCTGTTGTGATAAGTTTGTGGATGTCTAGTCTTCTACGGCATGCTCACGCAACAGTTACATTTGTTTGAAGAAGTACAGGCTAAAGCCAGTGGCCATTTATTTTCACTATTCGGTTGGTTTTTTATCATAGAATTTTGATCAGAACAAGCTAGAAGAAGAAATGAGAAAACGAAAAGAAAGAGTGGAGAAATGGAGGGAAGAACAACGCAAGAAGGCTATGGAAAACATAGGAGAACTGAAAAAAGAAATTGAAGAGATGAAACAGGGGAAAAAATGGAGTTTAGAAGATGATGATGGTATTTAACTTTTTATATATAACAGTTAAAATACTTTTATTCCTAATGTGTTTATTACATTATCTTTAAAGCATTTAATTACTTTTCAGAATGTGACCTATAAAATAACAAAGCCTAAGTCTGGTCATGGCTTCAAATGTTTTAAGATACAATTGAGATTAACAAACTGGAGAGATTTGTATGAGGAAAAATGATACAGTAATGAAACCGGACTGTAGTTATTTCGGTAGACTAGTAATTTAACCCACATGAGCACTTCTCTTTCCCTGTTTTATTCCCATCCTTCTTGCTTATATTAGATGATGAAGAGGAAACTGCAGAAGGAGAAAAAGAAGGCAATGAGGTTGAAGATGAAGAATTAGATCCTTTGGATGCTTATATGGAAGAAGTGAAAGAAGAAGTCAAAAAGTTCAATATGAGAAGTGTGAAAGGTGGAGGTGGGAGTGAAAAGGTGAAATCACTTACTAAGATTTCTTATCTTTGTCTTTTAAAAATAGCTTAGTATTTTAATATCAAAATGGCTTTGAAAAAAAGGGGGGACGTGCAAAGAAGCAAGAAGTAAGTTAGATGCACTTAATGCCTGTTTGCCTTGACTTTAATTTTCTGGTGTTTTTATCAAGCATTATTCTGATAAAATTTCACTGAAGGAAGTGAA
This sequence comes from Elanus axillaris, assembly GCA_026212715.1. NCBI lineage: Eukaryota > Metazoa > Chordata > Aves > Accipitriformes > Accipitridae > Elanus > Elanus axillaris. The sequence goes on along the minus strand of JANZLQ010000044.1, from coordinate 18,331,815 downwards.
AAAACCCAGCATAATGCATTCAGAAATACAAATATTGTATATGTTTTATACAGTATGTTTTTTGTTTTATATGCTAATGCAATAATTTTTCTTAACTGGTTTTATAGAAATCTGGACCAACTGTTACCAAAGTAGTAACCGTGGTGACAACCAAAAAGGCAGCTGCAGAGTCAGAAAAGAAGAAAGGGGAGCTCATGGAGAATGACCAAGATGCAATGGAGGTAATGGAAGTGTCTTGTATTTCTCCTGTGAAAAGGCAATGTGCCTCTGTTAAGAGACATGAGAATGAGGATAGACCTGGGATTTTTCCATCTTTTAGGAGATAAAAGTTTATTTAATTCACAGAACCCTGGTCAGAAGATTTTTTTATCTTAGGCAGTTTCTTGTTATTTCTACGGTATGGTTTTGGTTTTTTTTTCCCCAGAAATTGCCACTGCAGCTTTATTGTTCAGAGGCAGTGTTATACAGATGAGAACTGAATGAGTGCATCAGGTTGCTTGGCTTTGCAATTGCTCTTAATACGACTGGGCTGGTGTATGTCACATGTAGTGTGTGTTCAGTTCATGTGTTCATGTTACTGAAATTGGGCAGGCAGTCCTGGTGATCCCATGTGTGAATGACCCACAAGAGAGCATACAGTGTTTACATATGCAGTTGCTCAGTCTGCACATTCAGTTGCATGTATCTAATCTGAAAAAAATAAGGTTTACAGTTCTGCTGAATTTCTTTGTAAGTAGAAATATATTAATTTCCAAAACACCTGTAAGTTACAGATCTCAAAACACTTTGTAAATCGTAATGAGACATCTCTTTGAGCACAAATGAGAGGTAGATGTTCTCATTTTACAGTTTAGGAAACAGTAGAAGGGAGTTTGATTCTGCCTAGGGCTACAAAATGCTATGCCAAGTCATGTTCTAGTAGACAGCACCCTAAACCAAATATACAAGCATTGTCTGTTACACTGGCTGTAACTAACAGTGTTTTAGTAGGAAGAGGTGGTACAAGTAGATAAATGTAAGCTGCCCTTTCTGGATGTGGGTTCAATGAACTGATAGATCTCCCCTTAGTCTTTACAGTGTGCATTTTTGTGCATGTTGAGCAGTGGCAGATAAGCATGAATATTGAATTTTAACAGAACAGTGCTCTGGGGTTCTCATAGAGCCATCTTGCTCAGGGATTGGACCCAACCTTCTCAGAATTACTCTTCTGTGACCAAACTGCCTTCATAAAATGCTTTCAGGAGAATAGGAATATTGAGTACTTAACGTGGTTGTGTGTGGTATTGTAGGCCTGAATAGCTGTTAAGGGTATGGGTATGTTGCTGTCTGGAGAGGTCTTAGACAGCCTTGCCCAAGTCATAGGCTAGATACCCTGCTAGCACTCTAGCTCATCAGCCAGGTCATGGTAAGCTCTGTGTTGCTGCAATTCCAGTGTTAGTAGTACTCAACTAGTTTAAAGCTGAGTTGGATGCACCTGTCAGAACTGTGACTGCAGTGGGGGACAAATGATGGTATGCTGGCTGGATTTTTTTTCTTAATATTTTCTTAATATTTTCCTCTTACTGTTTCTGTTGCATGGCAGATTATTAATAATTCAGATTATTTCTGAATGACAAGGCTGGTAGTTAGTATTCATAAAGTTGTGAAAGTGATGCAGAACACAATGAAAGTTAAGGTTTGGGAGAAACATGAAAAATAGATAAAAGAACGACTGGGACTCTTAAACTGAGAGCGGGTTTTTGGTATCTGGTCTAATAGGGTAAGAAGTAACTATTGCATCTCAGTATAGTTCCTCTGTAAATTAAAAAAAAAAACAGAGCCTCTCAGAATATCATTCATACTAATTTACACACAAATTATAATCTATACAGTATTCCTCAGAAGAGGAGGAGGTTGATCTTCAGACTGCCCTGACTGGCTATCAGACCAAGCAGAGAAAGCTGCTAGAACCAGTGGATCATGGGAAGATAGAATATGAACCTTTCAGGAAAAATTTCTATGTTGAAGTACCAGAACTAGCTAAAATGACTCAAGAAGGTAAGGACAAATACAACCACAACACCTTGGGTACTATTAAAGAAAAGAATGATGGATTTTGTTGTGCAAAGAAACAGCAAATTTTTTTTAAATATAACGAGCATTTGGAGCAGCTTGGTATAGAAAAACATTGAATCAGTCAAATACCTGTTATTGATAACTTCATATAGTTATATATGAGGCTTTGATGGAAAAATTTACTTGAGTCCTTTCCACTTACCTCCTGGATTTATGTATAACAAGCTAATTCTCTGGTGGTGATAAAATTGGTATTTCATGTTCAGGGACAGATCAAGAGTATTTTGATCAAGGTAGTAGAGAAATGTCAGGTTTTACTCTGTTATAATGCAAACTCTTATTTCAGAGGTGAATGTGTACAGGCTGGAGTTGGAGGGAATTACAGTCAAGGGAAAAGGCTGCCCCAAACCAATAAAAACCTGGGTACAGTGTGGTATTTCCATGAAGATTCTCACTGCCCTCAAAAAGTAAGCAAGCACTTTATGAACTGTATCATGCTTGATTTTGCTCACTGTGTTCTATCATACGTTTATGAGAAAAACCTTTTACTTTGTTGCATAATGCAACATGCCCATGTTTATAGATGCTCCATATATACTCATAAGAGTGTTTATCACTCTATTAAACTATTGTTATGACCTATTCCTTCTGACATTTGTATCATGGTTTTGCTGCTCGTTTTGAAGCTCTGTTTTTTGAATGGCACTGATAGGCATATGTAAATACAAGTATGCAAATTTTTTTAACATCTGTGAAATTTTGTGTATTTTATTCTCAAAATATCTTTTTTTCTTTTCTTTAAGACATGGCTATGAAAAGCCCACTCCCATTCAAACCCAGGCTATCCCAGCGATTATGAATGGACGTGATTTGATTGGCATTGCTAAAACAGGAAGCGGAAAAACTATTGCATTTCTGTTGCCCATGTTCAGACACATTATGGATCAGAGAGCATTAGAAGAAGGGGAAGGTCCCATAGGTAAAAAGCTTTTATTTTCAAAATTGCTATTTAAATAAATAAAAACTCAAGCATATACTTTAGAAGGGTCTTCAGTTCTTCACTTGTTTATAGGGAGGAATGCTTACTTACTGATGTCCATTAATGAGTGGCTTCTTTTTTTAGTTAGTTAATGATCACCATGGTGTTTAATGTTGTTTGTGATCACTTTGCTATCTAACATTGTTTCAAGAGCACTTGCATGTCCATGCATCTGGATGGGAGACCTTGCGCCTTTGATTTTGAAACTTTGACCAGACTTCCTCCCCATCCTCATACTGTCTTAATGATCTTTTTCTTGAAATTACGATTTTAAAAATAGCTATAAGTAAATTGCTGTAAACATTAGTGCAAATGATTAATTTTTGTTATATGAATTAACAACATCTCTTATATTACAATGTAAGATGAAAATGCTTTGCTTTTCAGCTGTCATTATGACACCTACTCGTGAGTTGGCTTTGCAGATTACCAAGGAGTGTAAGAAATTCTCAAAGACACTTGGGCTTCGAGTTGTCTGTGTTTATGGAGGAACAGGGATCAGTGAACAGGTATGCAAAAGACATACCTTACTTGTCAAGTAACTCTTGAACTTTATTAGTTAATGTTACTTTTGCAGTTAATTTATTTCCTTCTCTTTCCCATAAATCCAGTACTTCTGCAGCCTTTATTATGGATTTTCTCTGTATGAATGGTAGTAATGCAAAAGCTTAACCATTGCCACCTAACGTAGCCTTAAACATACTAATCTTGAAAATTCTCAAGTATGGTCCTGAAAAGTTTCAGACTGTTTCTTTTTATGTATGTACAGAGTATGGCAGCAGTTAAACTATTAGTGGGATGTGATAGTTTGAAAGCTATTGCGAAGCTATATTTTTATGAGAGTTCCCCTCAAGATAACAAAAGGCAGAAAATGTGAACTTTTGTTTATTGCATTATGAAATACTGCGGGTTAGAGTAATTTAGAGATTAATTTCAAGGAGTTTCCCTACCCCCATTTATGGAAACAACAGGAGTTGACCATCTGTGATGGAACATGGTTTATTTAGGAGCAGTTGTCACATGTTTATCAGGGACATTTCATATAGGCCCTTAACTGTAGAGAAGCCATATCCCCGTTAGAACTACTTCAAGTTGTCAGAGGTTACTCTTTTGGAAGGCAATGTTTTTCAAAGACTTAAACTGCTGCGTAAAATCTTTACATACACAATTCACATTAGTAGAACAGCTGTATTACAATGTATGTTCTTTTCTTTTTTGCAAGGTGATACATGTTTAAAAAAAAAAAAAAAACAACCACAAAGCAAAAGACCACTCTAATAGTTTGTTTACTGTGTTTTGAAATCAGATAGCTGAACTCAAAAGAGGTGCTGAAATTATTGTTTGCACACCTGGACGTATGATTGACATGTTAGCAGCTAACAATGGTGAGTAGAAAACCTTTTCCTATGGAGAATTTTTTTGTATTTGTTGTGTAATTCTAACAAATTCAAAAGATCATGTATTTTGATAAATGGTCTTATGGAATTTTCTTATATCTCTTCAGGCTGCACTATCTAGCTGTTGAGAATATATAGCAGTAATAATAGGTTTAATCATACATTGGTTTGACTTTTTTGGGGAGGACAGGAAATACTACATTCTTGAAGAGTTTCTGAGAATGTTTATCATTGTTAAACTTAAAATGTGCTGATCCAAATTTTTTAAATTGAAGTCATTTACATAAAGGTTATATGAGAGTTGCTTATTTTGTCTTCCCATTGATGCTTTATTATTGTTAGTGTAGCTCAGCAGTTACCCACTTTTACGTAAGAGTATCTGACTGCCTTTATCTGTTGGTTTTAAAAAACAAACAGACAAAGAAGCCCTCCCTAAATAACTGTTCAAAAGTAAAAGAACTGACCTTACATCAAATATTCAGATTGATTAAACTGAGCCACTGCAGCTTTAAGAGGTTTTGTCCTAGTGTAACCATTGCATGCTTATTAGATAAAGTTTTATTATTAAATTATTCCACATCAAAACCTCTACTAAACTGTTGACATTATTTAACTTCTGTGGAAAAAGTACCTTCAAGACATATAGAACTGGGCTTCCAAGACTTAAATCGTCAAAGGTAGGTACATTAATGCTGTTCCCAAGTAATTTTACGAAGTTATTATTTGGGGATGAAAGTGTTAAGATGTTAAATAGATATGTAGATTTTAAGAAATATTTATTTTGTTCCTTAAGTATGAATTCCATATCTTAAAAAAATGCAGCTCTAAATCTCTAAAAATAATTTGAGGATTCAGCTACAATTTGCTGAAGCTGAAAGGACCAAATTCTACTGTAGTTTGATAGGCACAAGTCTGAGCGGTAGTTGTTGAAAATGTGAAAAATCCGTTCCATTCTGAGAGCATTTGCCAGTGTCACTCCACAGTTGTTTGGAACTGAATGTGTTCACATGTTTATATCATTTGAGAATATGAATCTTAAATCCTTGAGTTAAATCCTTCTCGTGACAGGGAATATTAGCTATTTGTTTGGGAAGGGTGCTAATTATCCTGTCTATCGTAATTTCAAAATGTTCACAGATAGACAACTTGCCTATTTTGTTTCCAGCTGTCCCAGAGTTTGGGGTGGTTCTTAATTTTACATTAAGTAACGTTACTGGGTAGGTTTTTAATCTTTATATATTCATTTTGAAAAGACTGCTTACTCTGTTCTATGCATATTATTAGCAGTTAACTAGAATTAGTATGATTATCCTCAAATAGTTATTTCTAGCTCCAAGGAAGCATTACAGATTATATGTGTAAAAGGAATTTTTCTGAGGCTGCAACAGTTAGCACTGGACTTTGCCTTCCACACATGCGCTGTAATCTCTAATATGTTTTTTTCTAGGTGGCGCTGTCAGATAATGGCTGATGTGGCTCCTTGCTTCATCTCAGTCTTAGTTTTATGATGTGTTTTGGCGAGGGCAGTTTTCTGAATTTTACAGGTTCTTCTGGCCCTATGATGGTATGCAAGAGAAGAGTTTGACAAAATAAAGGGCCTTGTGCATACTTACACATTTCCCAGAATGTATATGTGATTAAAATGAGAACATTAAAATTCACATTTAGTGAATTTTTTAAAAAATTAATTAATGTCTTTGTTAGAAGATAGTGAGACTATATAACATTTTTTAAAAAATTATTCCTGAGGGAAACTAAATTTCCATTTGATTTTGTTTCCCATGTGTTTTTTCCTCTCCTTTCACAGGTCGGGTAACAAATCTCCGTAGAGTCACATACGTTGTACTTGATGAAGCAGACAGAATGTTTGACATGGGTTTTGAGCCTCAGGTAATTAATGACATGAGTGATATTGCCACAAGATGTTATTTTCCACTTAAAGGATTTTGCAATGCTATGTTATTATTATGCTGCCAGTGAATATTCAGAAAGTTGTGCTATGTGTGGACAACAGTTTAAACTGACTTTAATTTTTCTATTATCCTCACATGCTTTGTTTTCAGTAAATTCTTATATAGCTTAGATTTTTCTCTAATACACTTTTTTTTTTTTCCCCACACTTGTTTTAGGTACCTGTGGCCATGTTGTAGCCCTATGTAATCTCTTGGTGCAGATGTCATATCAGTAGTTATAGCCTGCTTATAAAGTCTTTGATGTCTGCTGGTAATGTTGTGCAGGAGGCAGGAATAAAATGTTGAAAATGTTGGTGAAAAATTACTTGCCAGCAACTTTGGACATCCAGGAAGCTTTCGGTTGTCATCAGGCTATATTGTCCCCCAAAACTAGAAAAATTCCTTTATTCCAGCTCTTGAGCTGTAGGGTTTCTGCTTAATGTTTCTGCTGGGCTGTTGTTGGGTTGTATATTGCCACTCAACTTCCTTTCTAATCCAGCAAATTTTCCCTATCTTCCAATGCCATCACCTAGGTGCCAAGAGGAAATCTGTAGAGAAATGTTTTGTAGTCTGTGTAGTGCAGATACTACCTAACTTTAAAGACAACAGGTCTGTTTGTGTATGAAGTTCAATTACAGCACTTGGATAGTAACAAGGAATGTTCTCTTAAACCAGGTTATGCGCATTGTAGACAACGTCAGGCCTGATCGTCAGACTGTCATGTTCTCTGCTACTTTTCCCAGAGCTATGGAGGCATTAGCTCGGAGAATCCTAAGTAAACCTATAGAAGTGCAGGTGGGAGGCAGGAGTGTTGTCTGTTCAGATGTGGAGCAACATGTTGTGAGTATCACATCTGCCTTGCTCATCTTCTCATTTGCTTGCAAAAGATTATTTCCAGCAATACTGAATATAAACTAATATATCCAGAGAGCTTTTTTTTTTTAGAAGTTTAGTGACTTTGTTAAAGCTGAACTCAGAATAAACTAACACCCTAATCTGTAAATGCAATGTGATCACTTTTTTTTTAAAATTTGTTTTTATACCACTAAGCTGAACAGCGGTTTTGCCACTAGCTGTGGAAACGGCCTGAAAAAGTCATCTCCTGTTCCTGATTTTTATTTTTATGGACCCTGAGTGTGTTTAATGACTGAAGATACAATTTATACTCTACTTTGCTTTTGTATGTCTTTTTCCAGATTGTCATAGAAGAGGAGAACAAGTTTTTGAAGTTACTGGAGCTACTGGGACACTATCAGGAGAAAGGATCAGTTATCATATTTGTAGATAAACAAGAACATGCTGATGGGTTGCTGAAAGATTTAATGAGAGCCTCTTACCCTTGCTTGTCTCTTCATGGAGGTAATCTGCAATCTTAGGGATTTATATTAACAACTCCAAACTAGAATATTGGTATTCAGCAATTATAAGGAGAAACTACTTAGTTCCTGTATAATACCAACTATTACTTCTTCCTAAGCAGCTTTTTTTGCTTTATAATTGGGAAGGATATTTGTCTTTTAATTTGAAATAGGCATGATAGTTTTCCATAATTACTCTTTATTGTTCCCTGGGAGATGTCATCAGAGGCCAAGTCTTGTCTTTGTGCAGCAGGATTGTTACTGAGAGTTAACACCTCTTGGGGAATATTACTAACTACTTGCTGTTGTAGAGTCGTGAATGCCATTGGGGGGAGTATTATATGATATTTTTATTTGAGATTCCACAATAATAGCAGCTGTTGTTTCACTTTTCTGCCATAAAGTAGTAATATAACAGAAATAGTTTAGTAGCAAGAGGAGGAAATCTCTTTAGAATGTTGTCCATTCCAGAGTATTTTAAAACTTTCTATATATAATGCTTTTAAAAATACAGTAACCAATAAGTACAAAACCACTGCTCATTTAGTGCAACAATGGAAGAGGGAAAAATATGATCATTCTTCTGAGATTTCTGTTGCCTTTAGAGAACAGAGAAAGCCTGCAGATGATGTCTCCATTTAATATAGGAAGTCAAATAGAAAATCATATTAAAGAAACTTTTGAGGATCTTGGTATGGGAAAACATCTTTTTATAGTGGAAAAATAAAGGTTTTGTTATTCTGGATAGTAGACTAAGAGATTTATTATTCTGGCTAATGTATTTTGCCTGTAAAAGAGTGAATGTGTTGAAATTTTATTTGCTTAGGCTTTCCATTGTTTGAGGTTGGAGGGTGTTTTGACCTGTGTACAAATTTTTTTTGGCTCAAAGCAGAGCTTTATAATTAACTGTTTTGTCTGGTTCGCTACAGGTATTGATCAGTATGACAGGGACAGCATAATTAATGATTTCAAGAATGGAATTTGTAAACTTCTGGTGGCCACATCTGTAGCAGCAAGGGGCTTGGATGTAAAACAGTTGATGCTGGTGGTCAATTATAGCTGTCCCAACCATTATGAAGATTATGTGCACCGAGCAGGCCGAACTGGACGAGCTGGCAATAAAGTACGTATAATCAGTTGCCTTTTGGTTATTACTGAGAATTTTTCCTTATTTATTGCTTGATCAAGGTGTTCCCAAGGCATAGCTACAGAGGGAGTTGTTTACGTTATTGGTGGGAAGAGGGTTTTCCTTTAGAGTGCATCTAAGGTTTTTGAGTGATCGGGTGTAAAATGTATTATGAATATAAGCACTATGAAGGTTGGAACTTACACGTTCTTCTGATGTATGAACGTTCTTTTAAATCCTGTTTGTGGCTGAAAGTTTGGATGTTTTTCATTGTTGGAAATGTGCCCTACTAAATTTATAAGATTTTATTTTCCAAACTTTTAACTATGACAAGATTGAAAGGATTCAGTTCAAGATTCAGACAAGATTCAGTTTCTACCATCTGTGGTTGATTACCTCTGTATCAGCTTCCTGGGAAATCACATTATTCATTCTACATTCCCACTAAAAAAAGTCTATGCGTGAATATCATAGTTACTTTTATTGACCAGAACAACTGTGTCTGTGCAAGGGCACTTCAATAAATTTAGAGATAAAGTGTCTTCAGAGTTTTTTCTTTATTATCTTTTAAATTAATTTTTACCAGGGATATGCATATACATTCATTACTGAGGATCAGGCACGGTATGCTGGTGATATCATTAAGGCTTTGGAATTGTCAGGGAATCCAATTCCTACTGATTTGGAGAAGCTCTGGGCTGACTTCAAAGACCAACAGAAGGCTGTAAGTAATTCTTTCTTCTGTAGTGGGCTTTCGTCTGGGTTTAATGCGTATGCACGTGGGTCCACTTGTACAGTATGCATACGTGAGTCATCTCACTGACTTCATTGAGAACACATACGTATGCTTAGGTAAGCGTGTATTTTCAACATTGGGATCTTGGATGTCATTTACAGGACTGTTCTTGAGAATTTAAATATTGTCATCTGATATGTGATAGAGAAACGCCGACTGTATATGGGGCACTTTGGGTTTTATCAAAATTCACATAAAAGATAATGAAGTTCTTTCACAGAATTTGTAGTACTATTTCTAGAGCTCTCCCCCATCAGAGGATCTTGCTTATGCTGAGAAGAGCGACTTCGGAGTTTTTCCATTATATATTGCTTGTTAAATAACTTCAAAATTATTTGTATAATTTTATGACTGCTGGACATACTTCTCTGTATGAAAATACATGTTTTTATTTTCAGGAGGGAAAGTTGATTAAAAAAAGCAGTGGATTCTCTGGCAAAGGTTTTAAATTTGATGAAACAGAACAGGCTTTGGCTAATGAAAGAAAGAAGCTACAAAAAGCAGCTCTTGGCTTGCAGGATTCAGATGATGAAGATACAGCTGTTGATGTAAGCACCTGAAAATAAGATTTAAGTTGCTTCAGGTTTTCCGATATATTTGTTTTTTCCCCAGTAGGTTGTGTAATATTGCAGATTTTTATTACTCCATGTCCTACACTATTGATTTAGTTAAATTGCATGAGTGGACCTGTGTGTATTCTTCTTTGATATAAAAGGTATATAGTTATGAAGATGTTGAAAGTATCTTTCTGATTTACTGGTATTTTATATTTAATAAATGTAGTTATGTAAATGTCACAGAAATTCTTTTCTTTGTAATACTAATCTTGTGTAAATGAAATAGAACAGTTGCTCTCAATTACAAACATTTTTTACTTGCACTGTTTCAAAGAAATCCTATTAGACTCCTTTTTTAATGTTCGTTTTGTTAAGAGTCATTTTTGTGACCTTGAAAGTAAACACTTATGTTCAGACTTTTTCCTGATGATGAGATGATCTGTTCATTTTTCTGATCTGTACTTCTGGGCAGGCTTCTACTGTTTATATGTGATTAATTTCTTTAAAAGCATGTAAACTAAAGGCATCTTAATGTTTTCTTTCTTTAGGATGGTAGGATTATCTAATGGTAAATACGATGATCTAATAATCATTATTTCCTTTAGATCGATGAACAAATTGAAAGCATGTTCAATTCAAAGAAAAGAGTAAAAGACATGGCAGCACCAGGAACATCAAATGCTCCTACACCATCAGCTGGGAATGCAGAAAAATTGGAAATTGCTAAAAGATTGGCTTTGAGAATCAATGCCCAGAAGAATCTTGGAGCAGAGGCACAAGTATTGGTCCCCTTCCACTTTAAGGTCAGCCTCTTTACAGAGCAATTTTTTTCTTTTTCTTTTTTTTTAAATAAAAGCAATTCCTTTGTTCTGTGGCTGCCATTTTATTTAGTGCTTCTGCACACTAAAAGCATACTGCATTATTTAGCTCATTTGTGCTGGGCTAACTCAGTTATAAGTTGTAGGATTTGTAATTGAGTTAATTTGATAATGAGATTTAATACAGAACTAGAAATGCTTTGTCTGCCCTGGCAAAGAGTTAATTCATTACTGATAAAATTACACAATTAGGTTTATATCAGCTTTAGCAGAGTTGCAGAACATATCTCTTTGCTTGAAGCATGTGATACACAATCCATTTAGATTTAGGTTAATGTGATCTGGAATGTCCAAAGGTATTTTGAGCTGAAGATACAAAAGACCAGTAAGATCTTTTCTATGCAGATGTGAGGGGAATTATTGAGAGGAAGGAAAGAAGAGAAAGAAGTTTGTAGAATGTATTTATTGGGTGGACAATTATTTTACATTAAAAGCTTTAATGAAACCCTTGTTGGTTTATATAGGACTTATTTTGGCTACCTTGTTCTCAACATGGACCTATATTTTTACAGGATGTGATGCAGCAGGCTACAAATGCTATCCTGAGAGGAGGCACAATTCAAGCTCCTACTGTATCTGCCAAGACTATTGCAGAGCAACTGGCTGAAAAAATCAATGCTAAGCTCAATTATGTACCCATAGAGAAGCAGGAGGAAGAGAAACAGGATGGAGGACAAAATGAATCCTTTAAGAGATATGAAGAAGAATTAGAGATCAATGACTTCCCACAGGCAAGTAACCATTTTGCTATAATCAAGTGTAAATGACTATTTAACAACAGCTATCTTCATAGCTTAGACTATGATTACACCAATAAAATATTTTGTCTTTATTTCTTATCATACATAATTGAATTTACTACATTATCTGTGATTATTTCTCAGCTTATAGATACACAATGATTTGGTCATATTCCAGTATCAGAAAAACAAGCATTCCTTATCATATCAAAAATCTTTCCACCCTCTGCCACTGACTTCTCTCCTATCTGAATCTTTGACACTGGCATTTTATTTCAGAGGTCATACTGCTATGACTGATACTGCTCTTTGCTTTTTATATTACCTGAGTATTTTTGCTGTTCACAATATTGCTGCTCTAGTCTACCTCATCTGTTATTTTGAGGATTTATATTCCACAGTATCAAGCACAAATTCCTTGTATTTATCTTGGAGGTTCTGCCTAGGTTTGCCTTATTTTATCAGGTGGTTGTGTTATTAGTTTGTTACCCTTCCCTCTCAGAAATCCTCTTAATTCTTATCCTAAGCAGTTTCTCATTCATAGAACATGTTCTAGATTTTGTAATTTTGCTAAGGATCGTTCAAAATCCTTAAGGATATGCTTGCTAGGTACAAAGCATTGCCTGCTTATAATGGCTAGACAAGTAACTGTTCTGTTGTCTGCTTGTCTGTGTCTGCAAGTAAGTAAATTGTAGATCTTTAGATTACTTTTTTTTTTCTGTAGAGCTGCACTAGAAAAAATAGCTCTCTTCTGGTCTTCTTTTTGTTCTTCAATATTTTGTTACATCTTCTCTGAAATACTGATGTATATATAGTAGTTCATCAGTGAGAATCATCACTGCTCATTATGTCCCTGGAAAATCTCTATAAGGAAGTGGGACTCATCTTGTACTACATGCATGTGTAATACTGAACGCAGTGCAGATCTGAGGTGATAAAGTAAGATAAAACAATTGCCTAAAGCAAGAATGACAGCTGACTGTGTAAGCTGTTTTTTGTATCAGTACTACACAACCATTCAATACCATCACATATCAGATACGCATAAGGTAGGGTAGGCTTCTTGATAACGGGTGCAGTCGTTTCTGAAAGACAGATTAATGCAGTTCTCTCACTCTACAAGTAACTCAAAACAAGCTACTAGATGCTTTCTGGTAGTTTCATTGTCTAAATTAATGGGATGCATTTATCATAATGAAGTATTTTTGAGGATATTGTAGAGATTTGGGACAATTTTTACAGAGTTCTGAGAAACAACTAGCAGTGTTTTATTCCTTAGGCTTTATTTATGAAGATTTTAAGGTTTACTTATTTTTGTCTTTAACCAATGAACTATGTAGAAATAAATAGTATTTATTTTGTTAAAGGGAAGTACTTGCAGCCATTAACAGTATATGTTTGCCCTTGAAGTCTATTCCTGTACAAAAAGTGCTAAATAAAATCCTTCAGTGCTGCTTCAGAAAATCACAAGAAAAAATAACAAGTTTTAAACTTTCAGTGTAGCAAAATGGAAGGTCTCTATAGAGTTTTTGCTTCAGTAGTACTATGCATCCCTCCTCTTTTCTCCTTCTTCCATAACTTTATCTTGCTGACCCAAGAGGCAGATGTTTTTAAAATATACTTGCATAAAAATAACTGGCTAAAATTTCAGTCAACGTTTTTAAAGTAGAATGCCATGACTGATTTTCACAGTGCAGTGTTCTTGTTTGTCTAAAATGTCAACTAACCTTTGGATTGCCATTTTGTGTGATGCCTTTCTCCTCATTGATCCTCCCACATCCCTTACCTTGCAGACTGCCAGATGGAAAGTTACCTCCAAAGAAGCACTACAGAGAATCAGTGAATATTCTGAAGCTGCTATTACAATCAGAGGAACTTACTTCCCTCCAGGCAAAGAACCCAAGGAAGGAGAACGAAAGATTTATTTGGCTATAGAAAGTAAGTATTCTTTTTATAAAAGTTTCAATTAAAGATAGGAATCTAGTTTTGTAATTAGACATGGAATCCCTGTGGTAGTGTTTAGATGCTGAGTTGCAGACCCACTGTAGTTAACTTTGCAATTACTGAAGAAACACTCGTTTTATCTTAATATGTTTTGTCAAGTGGTACATGGTGATGACAGAGATGCTTCTCCTCAGAAGACTGACCTGCCACAGAACAACAGCAAACATATATGGAATCAGTTTTGGAGGATAGGGAAAGAAAAGGGGGGGGGAATCAGAATAAGCACAAAGATG
>JANZLQ010000044.1:18290168-18308897 GCA_026212715.1 Elanus axillaris | reverse complement strand
GGGAGCGGAGCTCCAGCTCGGCTCCGCTCCCCTCCCCCGCCGGCCGCGTCCAGCCCCGCCGCTGAGGGGGATCCCCCGGTCTCCTCACGGTGTGGCGGTGGGGGACACGACACCCTGCCTGCGCGCCGTTGCGGGGTGCGGGAGCTCGGCTCTGCAGGCCCGCGGGAGGGGAGCTGCGCCATCGCCGCCCCGTCCCGCTGTCCCCCCGCCCCGGGCGGGAGGGAGACGGGCCGGGCCCTGTTTCTTGGTGCCCACGCAAGACAGGTGATACGCGAGGCGAACCCCCCCCCCGCCCCCCGAACCCCAGGCGCGGCTGTGGTGGCAGCGGAGGCCGGGGCAGGAGGGAGCTGTGCCGCCCCTTTGTCCCCTCAGCTGGCCCTTGGCCTCCTCAGGTGGAGCTGGGGCCTCCTGCTGCCTCCCAGCCTGGTCACTCCGCTGCGCTCAGGAATTATTAATTCCCTTTGGCACCTACAGCTGTTGTGCGTGGGGATAGTGTATATGCAGTGCTTTTTACTTGGAACAGGTTTCATTAGCGGCTGTTAATGCGTGCGTGCAGTCCATGGATGTCTTTCCTTGACATACCTAGGTGGTGGATGCCTTCGTTCACCTGCGTATCTGGATAGCCTCTGATCTGTTCCTTCTGTGCCTCTTTGCATTCTAGTGTAACGCGTGCGAGTGGCGTATATTCCTGCGGATAGTTACAGATAGTTTTGTACATCCTTATTTCTGCACAGCCCTTCTGGGGTAATTAATTAGTGAATAGTTGCACCTTTAATTTGTATGCATTTCTCTCTGGATATCTCTCTAAAAAAAGTAACAGTTATTTTGATCCACATGGGTTTTATTTTTGTAAAATGAAAGAGTAGGAGGAACCCTCAGTTAATATATTTCTTAAATTATGCTTTATTTCTATTTCAGTCTTCAGATGCCACGCTTCCTCTTACAACTTTTTCTTTTTGACTGTATCTGTATCCTTCAGGTTTTAGATGAAACCTTAACGAAAAAAGTCCCACATATTTGTCCATCGACCATTGTCGAACAGATTCAACAAGTGGACTTTGTCTTTCTGCGGTCTAGCATAAGTACACTGCAGTGGCTGTGTTTGGGTGTGTTGACAGGTGCCTGGAGCCTTTTGCACCAGTCCTGTCACAGAGAAACACTGTGGAAGTGCACATCAGGAAGGAGGTGTTTGATCTGTCTCTTAAGCTTCAAAACCCTATTGTGGGAGGAGGCTAGGGAAAGAGGAGAGGGTAGGTGAGAACACCCACTGAGATGAATGAGCACCTCTTACCTCTCCCAGCTATTGTTCTAGACTACAGCAAGGTCTGTTCCCTGGGGAGAAGAGCGGGTGGGCGAGAACACCCACAGAGATGAATAAGCATCTCCAGCTCCTCAAAGCTATTGTTCTAGGCTGTGGTGAGGTCTGCTCCTGTTTACCTGGGAATAGCTCCTTGAGGTGAATGGACAATTTCACAGACACTAATAATCCTTTCTTTGTAAAGATCTACCTCTACCTGCTCCGTCATTCATATGCATATTTGGATTGCCTTGAAGTTTGGTAATTACAGAACCACAGAATAATCAGGGTGCAGTTTCACAACCTTAGTCTTCTAAGCCAGTCTATCTAGCCTGATGGCTCCCTTGATTCTGTGCTGCCCCATCCCAAGCTGTGGGGGTTTTCCCCAACCTCCATTCCCTGGTGCTGTGTTTAGGACTTGTCATACCCTTCATTCAGGTCTTTTAAGTCCATTAAGTTGTCAAAGTTATCTTTTTGAGGTCTGGTTATTTTTTTAAGTAACTGGGACCAGCAGAGAGTGGGTCAGTGGCAGCCAGTGGGTAATGTGGCTTAGGC
Organism: Elanus axillaris; assembly: GCA_026212715.1. Lineage (NCBI taxonomy): Eukaryota > Metazoa > Chordata > Aves > Accipitriformes > Accipitridae > Elanus > Elanus axillaris. Next base: position 18,307,045 of record JANZLQ010000044.1, on the reverse strand, counting down.
TGACCTGTGGCCTCTGTGCTTCTAATGGAGATGTGTGTTTCTGTTCCTGTCTTGCCTTAATGCCAGCTGACTGTTGCTTTTGCTTTCTTGTTGGATTAGTTTTCACCTGGGTTAGATCCCTCGTGTTGGTTTGTCCTGCTCTTTCTTGCACAATAGTTAGTGTTGGCACCAGGAGTGGGAATGTGGGAGAAGAGGAGAGGGCAAGATTGTCCCGTTCAGAAAAAAAGCAGATTCAGCGTGATTTCTACTGATTATGAAACCAAACTGTCAATTGTGTCAGTGTAACTGGAGGTGAACAGTTAATTAAATCATTGATGTGATCTTCCTCAATTTTTGTGAAGCTATCTTAAACCTCTCAGGTGTTCTCTTTCTCATTACCACATGCTTATATGATCTTAATTTTAGGGTGGGAAGAAGTCAGCTGACATTCTTGCTGATGTTAGCATCTAGTGAAACTCTGCCCTTAGATAGGACTGACTTGTTTTTTAAGGTTAGGAAGCCTGACAATTACTTGTTTGCCTGGTTCTGCAATCACATCGTGAATGATCCCTAAAAGTTCACAGTTTACTTGACACTTAGCCTAGATAGAGCCTGACAACATCTAATCTTTGTGAGAGCAGTGCTGATCTCTGTCTTTAATACAAAGCTGGTGCTTAGCCTTTGGAGAGCACTGTTTCTCCAAGGGTGTCCGAGGTGAAAGACTGGAAGTCTCAGGCGCAGAGATGCACCCAGGTTGCAGCTCTCCAGTAAGGAGCAGGAGTCGCAGCCCCTTTGTGAGGGAAGGCTCCCCCTTCCACCTGGCACATCTGGGGAAGAGAAATTTGAAGGGGGTGGGTTTATCAGCTCCAAATAACTCTTCCCTTAACTACAATCGAGTAAGAAAATGATGCTGGGTCACCGGGGGAAGGGCCACACTTATAAGTTCTTGTATTGCTTGGGGAACTCTTAATTTCTTAGTCTTTTTGCACTAAGAATAATTGAGAAAGAAACTTTTTTCAAAATTATGTTGTCTCTTCAATTTGCAGTCTCATGGTGTTATGTAGTAGCTCTAGCAAGTCACTGCTGTAAAGAAATTGTTTCTTATATTTTGGCTGGTTTTAATATATTTTACCTTGTGTCAAGAAAAATTGTATTATGTAATCAACTGCAGAAGGTGCTTCATCAGCACAGTTTGGAGAAACTGGTTATCTAGCTTCAGAAGTAGATTAGATTTCAAATGTAGGTTCAGGTGTTACAGTGTATGTTGTGCCACTGATAGGAATTCATACTTGGTATTTTTTAAATATTTACATTTATGGGAATACTTAAGGGGGGTGCAACATTGTGAAAACAAGTGGCTACAGGTTTTTTTAAATTTGGGTAAGGCCCTACTTTAGCAAGAGTTAATGTGGAGAAAAGGAGCTGACAACAAAAGGGACACTTGAAAAACATTTAAATTTATATAATTCATTCTTTCAACTGAGTGATGAAAGTATTTTTCACACATGCTATCCTGAGAGAAGAGCAGAACCTATACTGTATCTCTGTTGCAATCCTGAAAGGGAAAATATCGCTGTTGCTGCTGCTGCTGCTTAAACTCCTGCCCTGCGAGGAAAATGAGCCCTTTGGTATTCCCCGGGGCCTGCAGCCCCTCCGCTGTCGTATGTGGCATAGAGCGTTCTTTATGCAGAGATCTTGAACAGAGCTGGTCCTGTGCTCCACTGCAACGGTTTTAATTTGCAGAAGTGACGTTCAGAGTACTAGTGCAGAAATAATACTTGTAGCTGCTTGTGGTTTTTAGCATGTCATATACTTTTTATGTGTTGGATGATGATGAAAATGTACTTCTACAGCCTCCTACAGCTCCATCAAGGCTGTTGAAACTATTGCAAGCTCAGCAGTGGAAAACTTCAGAAAAATGAGTGGGTTTTATGTACTAACCCTCATTTTTTTAAAAATTGTCCCTGTTGGCGGTAGGAGTTTACCTGTCCTGGTATTCCATCTTTTGAAAAGCTATAATATAGACGTGCTCCCACTTTTGTTCCATTTTGCTCTGACTCAAGCATGTTTTACCAGAAGTCAAAAGCAGCTGCTGAATCAGGACTGTTCTGGTGCTAACCAGGCTGCAGTTACAGAAAGCAGGCTGGGGTGAGTGAGACCAGAGCAGTTGCCTGCTTCTTATGCTGGAACTGATTCTTCTGCTAATGCAGATAATGGGTCACAGGTCCAGTACTCAGTATAAAAGAGGTAATGAGCAAGTGCCTGTTCTGGGGGCTTATGTACTTTCTTTGTTCGTGAAAGTTTTCACCTTGTCTACACTGGCAGCTAAATTCTGCCCACAAAGGCGGCAAAGGGCATGATGTTTGAAAGCTAAAGACAGCATCATGTCACAATCCAAGAGGGTGTTCTTATCTAATGTGATGTGAGTAGCTTTGATCTTAAAATGTCGTGTAGTGAACAAGATACAAATGGGGATTTTCTGCATAGTTTCAAGCATTGAGAGGGATGGCCCATACCGGTAACAGAGGCCTTAGCAGTTAAAAGCTAGAGCTGTGTGGTATGTTAACCTGTATTTGGGAATACAAGGGTGGACTCTCTGTCTGTCCAAAACCTGTAATATCACTGGAATTTGGTGAAATTTTTTAAGTTTATTGCTGTGTCTATATTGCCTATAATATGGTTTCTCTTTGTCATGGTTTAACTCCAGCCAGTAACTAACCCCACACAGCTGCTCGCTCACTCCCCCCGCCGGTGGGAGCAGGGAGAAAACTTGTGGGTTGAGATAAAGACAGCTTAATAGGTAAAGCAAAAGCTATGCATGCAAGCCAAGCAAAGCAAGGAATTCATTCCCCACTTCCCATGGGCAGGCAGGTGTTCAGCCATCTCCAGGAAAGCAAAACTCCATCATGCGTAATGGTTACTTGGGAAGACAAACACCATGACTCTGAACATCCGCCCCTTCTTTCTTCTTTCCCCAGCTTTATGTGCTGAGTATGACGTCCTATGGTCTGGAATATCCCTTGGATCAGTTGGGGTCAGCTGTCCCAAGCTGTGTCCCCTCCCAACTTCTCGTGCCCCCCCCCAGCCTGCTTGTTGGTGCGGTGAGGTGAGAAGCCGAAAAGGTCTTGACTCTGTGTAAGCACTGCTTAGCAGTAATGAAAACATCTCTGTTATCAACACTGTTTTCAGCACAAATCCAAAACATAGCCCCATACTAGCTACTGTGAAGAAAATTAACTCTATCCCAGCCAAAGCCAGCACACTGTTTCATCTCCCAGCAGAAGAAAGCAAACAATATCGAGCTTGACTCTGAAATACAAAAAAATCCTAACAGCAGCCTCATATGTTGTATATTGACTGATCAGTAGCCTGGCTGTCATCTGAGCAAAACAAAACTTCAGACTCACCTTGCTAGTGCTAGAATAGGTTAAGTTTGCAGGAGAGTGGCAGTGCAGCTGTACTTTAAAAGGAGGGGTTGTTACCATGGCCAGAAATCCCCCCACAGCAAAGCTTTGTGGGTCCTGGATAGATGGTCCTGTTTCTTCTTTATTTCTAGCATCTGTGGGGCTTCTGTGCTTTGTTGCATGGGAAGCTCTAATGCTGCCTCTCTTTTCCCAAAGCTAGCTTACCCAGTTGTCTCCTCCTTTCCCCAGCATTTGTATAGAAATAAATTACCAGATAGAACAGGATCCATACAGAAAATCCTCTACAGCCACTTTCCAGTAAAAATCTTTTTGAAATACAACTAAATTTTGTTACTACAATGCCTCATCTTAACTATTTGTTTACATAGAAATATTCAATCAGTCAGTTGAATCAGTTTAAAAATTGATTTAAGTAAACTGTTGCGAATATCTTTTATGTATCTACTTACCAGTTTAAAACAAGTAAGTTCAATTTCACTGGAAACTTTTCTGGCTGCTTTTATTTAAGAATGCTCACACACAAAGTTGTATGTGTTTGGGTCTACAGTTTAGCTAGAGTGTGATTTTTAAATTGGTGTAGCTTTGCATTTTATACTAATTCTCAGTTATACTGTATATCTCCCTGCCAGGAAACCTGTTTCCACTCTACAGATAGACTCACTACATTCTTTTATTCCCTGCTGTAATGTGAACGAAGTAAAATTATGCTGGAGATGTCCATGTTAGGGTAATTAAGCTCGATTACAGATTTCCTTTTTAAAACTTTTCAAAAAAAGTCTTAAATCAAAAACCACAGAATATGAACCTTGGCTACACCTTGAAATTTTCATGGTTTGATGAAAAATGGTGGTGGGGGGAGTGTATGGGGGGAAGCATTAAAAAAAAATCCCATTGGCTGTCTTCCACCAACATTGTGGGTTTTTTTAAGCTTCCTCTTGTAAGAAATTTTAAACAGTTACTGATTTGTATGTCTTTCTTCTTTCATCAATTACAGTGATACTGGCTGTTGCCAGATGGAAGGTAAACTAGCATCAGCCAGGTTTGGTATGTAAAGTTAGTGTTTGTCAAGAGCTCTCAACGATATTACAGTAGACACAAAACACATGCATATGGTGATGAAGCTCCAATGTTTGGCAGTTACAGGAGGATATATTCACTGTCTAGGAGTACCTGCGATAGTTCTCAGGAAAGATGGATGGTGTCTGTAGGAAAAATACCCCTGACTGTAACGAGGAGAAAAAGCAGAGAATAGGAGTGTAACATAGACAGGAACAAGTCTGAGTGGTGGTTGGTCTCCTGAGAAATACCAGGGCCCCTTACTTTATTCAGTGCCTTCTCTCAGCTCTGGTGTGTTCCTTGGATACTGGGCAGCTGAACTGATCCTTTTTTGTGGCAGTTGAGCTTGGAGCAGCTTTTTGGGGTGAAGCCAGTATTCCTGCGTTTAAAGTGAGTACTGAGACAAGAATGCTGCTAACCGTTCCAAGTGTCCTCTAGTGTATCAACAAACAGATGAATAGCCTTTCGGAGCCGCTGGGCTTACTCTCTCAGCAGCAGCAGTACAGTACCAGAACCCTTATGTTTGTAATTACGTATCATAAAAAATCTCAGGTATTTTTTGTGATATTGTGGGCCCTATTCTAGTGGGGTTAAAGGAAGGTAACATTTTTTTTGATTGCTAATGGTAGAAAACCTTAAGCTTCCTTTTTATTGCTGCACAGAAAAGTCTGTCTGTTCTCTTGACCTGTAGCTTACTTGTTCTTTGCTAAGTGCAGACTTGCTAATTATTCTTAGTTGTTTCATTTGCTTGTCAACACCTGCAGTAACAGTGGTTTCACATTTGTTGCACTGTACCCCCTTCAGCACACCAGACTTGTAGCGCTCAGGTAATCTCTGCTAGAATATTTAAATATTTAAACGATATTGCTATCATAATTTCACTATTTGACATAAAACCGTATTTGAATATTTGCACAAGAGTAATGCATACACTGTAATGTGCATTTGACGAGCCAAGGTAAATTGTAAATTGGGTGTTACGCTGGGAATGTATCCATTGTAATCAGAAGAAAAGGGCACGGGGATTTACTCCTGGGTAAACAGACTGTCTCTGCTGTACGCTTTCTCTCTGGCTGGGAGGAGACATTCATAACTGCCAAATAAATTCAGTAATCAATGGTAGAGTTTAAATTGGGCTGCTGTAGGAGATATTCCAGAGCTACTGCAGGGAAAATAAATCTTCCAGACCTTATCTACTAGAGAAATTTACCACAGGAAGAAATATTTGGTGTCCTAAGTATGCCTGTAGGGTACAGAAGCACTCTGATGTGCCAGATATCGATTGGCTTCATCTTGTCTTCAGCATGGCTAAATATTACTATCTTAAACTGAGTATTTACAGCTTATTTAAGTTGTAGAACCAATATAGTTGAATGGATGAAAAGATCATGTTGCTGCCTGTATGCCTTGCTGGCTTCTTACAGTATTGCCACTCTTTGGAAATCTGAGGCAGTATCTGTCTGTGCAGTTAGTATTTAGAATCATTAATCCTAAGAACGTTTTAGAATACCAGTAATACTGTTAATTGTTGTGATTCTGCCCCAGTACATATGCTGCAGGGATTTGATATGATAGATACAAGCATAACCAATTTACTTAGAAATAGTTGCTCGTAATTATGACGGTGGTTGTACATGATTTCTAGCAGCTGGACATCAGTTTGTCCATCGGAACCAGGCTCAGCCTGCAGTATCATGCAGGTGAGAGTCAACCTTGTGCCGTCCTGAAGATAGGGCTTTGATTCTTGTTTAAACAAGTAAACCTCTGTAAACAGAGCACAGCTCAAGTTGGTTTTGTCTAATGAAAAGAGCAGGCTATATAAAACAGTTGATGACCTTGACGGGCCACATTTGTTTTCCAGAATATTTGGAGATGTGTGACAACGTGCACGTCTGTAACAGGAGTCGTGTTGTTTTTCCCAAAGTTGTTACCTCGGAGCTGGCATTACCAGCAACTTGCACCTGCTCTTCTAACTAGGACAGCAATGGCTTTTCTGCAGCCTAGCATTTTGTACTTTGTAATGGATTCTTTCTGTACCTCTGCTTTCCCAACTATGGCACCATTGTCTTTGCTGAATGCATAACCTGTTTCCTTCCATCACATTAACTGTGAAAAGAAATGACAAAACTGATTAGTGTTTTATTAATTTGCTGCATTTAAACGAAAAAAAAATATCTTTAGGAGCCTGTATCTACTAAATCAAGAGAGTGATACTGTATTTTTCCTTGACTCGCAGGTGATTGGTTAATCTTACAACTAGATGTCTAGGATTTACATGAGATTCAGTTAGAAAGGTTTTGAAACTGTGGTGGGTGAGCATATATTGTATATTTTGGTTGCTTAAATGCTCTTCTTTAGTTCTATAACATACTTCTTCCCTAATTATACCTACCTAAATAATACATGGTTTTAATTGTTATTTTTAACTATGTGTAAAGGTTACTGTGCAAAACCTCAAGCAAAAGCTTAATAAAACTAATCTAAAAAAGTAATTTACTGACATCAATACTGTTTATTAAAAATAGACAAAGTAGTTTGGACTACTTTTAAGAAACAGAGGTAGCTTTTGAAAGATTCTCACTTGTGGAACGCTGCAGTATTATTATATATTGATACATATTTGTCTCTCTTATTTTTGGTAGAAAATGATGCACCCTGTTGCCAGCAGTAATACAGCTTTCTGTGGGACCGGCAAGAGTTCTTGCCTTAACGAAGACAATGTGAGATCTGCCGATCAGTTTGACTTGTATGCCACGCAGCAAAGTAAATACAGCCACGCAGTCAGCCACAAACCAATTGCATGCCAGAGACAAGATGCGTTGAACGAATCGCACTTGCAGACCACAAGTGGCAGGAATATAGAGACAAAAGATGAACTAAAGAAAAAGAAAAACCTCAACCGATCTGGTAAACGTGGAAGGCCATCAGGGACCACAAAATCAGCAGGGTACCGAACCAGCACAGGTCGACCCCTGGGGACCACCAAAGCAGCTGGATTTAAGACAAGTCCAGGCAGACCCTTGGGTACAACTAAAGCAGCAGGATACAAAGTCAGCCCAGGCAGACCTCCAGGTAGCATTAAAGCTCTATCACGGCTTGCAAATCTAAGTTATACTTGTGGCAGTGCAGCTTTTCCCTACCCTATGGTGCATAACAGAGGAGTACATGCTGCTGGTGAAACTAGTAGCAAAATCAAACAGCCTAATGAATGAAAGGAGGGAATTAGTAACTCCTTACTAATCTGCTTTACTCTGAATTTTGGCATGTTTCTTGCATTTTGTTGTAGTGTTTGCGTAAGTCTGAGTTTCTAGATTTTATTTTTATTCAAATAATGCCATAGCCTATGGGTGCAGTTCAGTAACTTTTCAATGTTCAGAAGGCACTGGTTAAAAAGGGGTTTTTGTTGGTTTTAAATCATAATTTATAAGAAAGTCTGAAGTGATGCATTATGCCTTGGTGTTGATACTTAAGTAATGTCCATGTTCCTAGTTTTACGTTCAGTTTCTCATAAATCTAGTTGTGTGGTTATGCATTAAATAATTGAAATAAGGAGGACAGAATTAGCTGGCTGTTGGTTCATGATGCGGCCTATCCCACAATAAGGAACTCAGCCAGATGAGTTCTTACTTGATAAGAAAAAAATGATTAAGAAAGCAGCAAGCTACATTTTCCACTTCTGCAGGAGCTTCTACAGACCTCAAATAGATACTTAAAAACTTAAAAAACAAACAAACAATAAAACCCAACCTTTTTTTAAAGTGCTGATTTCAAGTGGCTTTTGTTTCTGGAGTTGTAGTATTAAGTCAAATTTCAACTGATGCTCCAGAAATATTTTTGAAAATATTATGGAAAACTGAGCATTTGTACAGCACGTTACAGCTTCACAGCGCCTTATTAATACAAGCTAATTTGCCTTTAGGAGATAGCTGTTCTTGTAGTTATGCTGTTACAGGATTCTGCTGTGTAATTTTGAAATGCCTGATAGTACATATACCAAACCACAAATAATTCTTTGAAATTTGAAATATTTTATAGGAAATTAAGAACTGTTCATTCTAGTTACGCACTTGGTTAGTATTGAACAGTATGTTCTTAAATCTGTAAATAGCTATTTACATGGTTTTTTGCCTTTAAAATCTGTGCTTAGGTGGCGACAGTTTAATAGCTTTTAAAGTATTAATCTATAATGTTTACAAATTAAACTTTTTAAATATACACTGTTGCCAAGTTTTCAGACTTAGTTTTGCCAGATATTCCTGGAAATAGTTATTTCGTTGTTTGACACTTACACTATATTTAAGTTATGGAAGCTTATATATCTACCAAAGGATGCCATTTTCATGATTATAAAAGCAAACTGTGTAGCTGATGCAAACAGGATGCAGTTTACTGCACTGCTAGACCCCAGATATGAAGTAATTCATCTATGCATGCAAGCTGAAAAAAATGTTGTTGGTTAACTATAAATACCTTTCTTTACTCAAACGAAAACCTTCCCTCCTTCCAAAAGAAATGTTCCATTTTTCAACTGGGTGCATTTAATTTTCTTTTTTACGTGTGAGAGAGTGTGTGAGTGTGTGTGTAAAATACTTTAATCTAGACTTTAAAAAAAATCAGTCCTCAATGTTGCATATTGTTTGTTCTAAATTTATTTTAGTGGAATTAAAGCTTCCCCCCCCCCCATCTGGAAGAAAGTTTCTGTTTAAGTTGTTTCACATATAATATGACATTATGATAAATTTGTAGCTTCAAATATCTGGGGAGGGGGAACATACAGAGTTTGCAGATTTGGGGGAGCATAAACATTTGGGTTAATTGAGCCTGTGCTGAATGAGTAATGATGCTGATAATTTTTGTTAACATAAATGCTATTCTGGCCTGCTGTCATTTTGATGAGAACTCTTGATTTCAGTGATGACAACTTAAGAAACAGATGTCATGTTTCATACCTTTTTTATCAGGAAAAAAGCAGCAAGCCTTCAGGTGTTCCAGTGATGCCTAACACATATTGAGCTGGACTTTATGCTGTACTTTACAATAGGTGTGTTGAATTGTTTTGGGGGAACTGTGTATGCACTGGCAACTAAGACAATGAACCTCAACTATACTGGATGGCTCCTTAGTCGATAGATGAACTAATGGCAGCTAAACTGCTACTAAAAAATAGTTTCTTCGTGCTGAAGCTATGAAATCCAGTTATACGTTCTGTTCCTCAACAAACTCGCAAGTCTGAAATTTAGCAGTCTTTCTCAGAATGATGTAACTTCTGACATGTGCAAAATGCTAACATGAGTTAATTCACCCTCAGGATCTGTGTTGTATTGGCAATTTTTAATCAGATGATTTTTCAACAAAAGACTGCTTTAAGTTCTTTCCTGAACTCAGCTGGGAAAGCAGTCCTCTTCAGCTGAATGTAATAACTGCAGGAGTGTCACACCTCGCTGGCAAGGAACGTGTTGCATGTCACCGCTGTACCTTGGAGAAGCTCCACTTCTTACCTCCTCCTGTTTATCCTGTTTGCTCCTGTTCTGTTTCTCACTTGTGCATCTACTCAATGGTGCTGTGCTGTGTGTCAGGAGATAATGCAGATGTATTGCTGTTCTGCTAGTATAATGAATTTTGTATTCAAATATGCTGATGAAATAATGAAATCATCTAAGCAATTTCTGTTCATTGCAGTGTTTATTAATTATATCAGATGGAATATAATCCCAGTAAAAAAACAATTAACGTTGTCAATTGTGAAATGATGACCATAATGTAGAAGAGTGTTCGGAGAGTCTGTAATGGGCTGCCTGGCACTGTAGATTTAGCAAGGAGACCAGAAGTGCACTGCTGGGCATTTCCTAATTCTGGTTTATTTTTTATCTGACTATAGTTTACTGGTGCCGTGCAGTGAGGGGAAGAAAAAAGAAGTTAAGAGATTCAAAGTGAACTAGAAGTGGAATTTTCAAATATTTCTGCTTTTCCTATGTATAATCTGCAGAATACATTGTGCTTTTTTCAACACTTTTCTTTCCATGAGAAACACTGAAACAGCATGTTAATGCCTAAACTTTATTAGTACCAACGGGAAAACTGGCCTTTTCCCCCCATAGTATGAAAATGTTACTTGTAAGGTAAATTACTTATTTTATATTATATATCATAATTCAGCTATTCATAAGCTAGGATCACTGTTGTGTGTTAACACTGTTCAGAAGATCTACATGTCAAGTTTTTTTTAATAATTTCTTTTAATTATCAAGTTTCTAATGTCTTATTTATGCACAAATGAAATATATTAGCTTGCTATTATTCCTTAATGATGCTATACAAGTTCACTGTTTAATATACATATAGTAACTACTATTCAGTTTCTGATTAAATTTACTTAAACTTTAAAACCAAATAATTTTGCTACTATAAAGTCTTGCACTGGACATATTCAAGATGCTAGCACCATATTTTGGCAGAAAAAAATCAGATACCATCAGAAGTGGCTGACTGATATCAAAGATAGTATTTTTTAAATCAGCAGTTAGCTTTGTCATTAAAGCAATGTCCTTTATAGCTTGGATTTAGTTTAAACTAATCAAAATAACTATGTATCAAGAGCCATTTTAGATCTCTGTTCTGAATGAATATATTTTCATTTTGTCTGAAAGATCGTAGAGTTCAGTCAGGACAAAACCAAGCCTTGTCGGTGAAAAGTGATGTGTCTGTGAAAAGAATTACTTGGAACTACAGTACACAGAGTAATTCAGATGAGAATTTAACTCCCTCCCCCATTTTTGAAGAGCTTTAAAAGGCAGAGCAATGTGAAGTCATTTGTCCGATGGTTTCATCAGCTGTGACTCTGCTGTTCTTTGTTATATGTATAATAATGTTTCACACTATCCTTCGAGTTGACAGTTAAAACAGTTGGTAACAATCATAAATGCTTTGAATTGCAGACTTCATTTCTGACCACAAAAGAAGTTTATTCTTCTCTATTTTAATGCTTATATTTTAACACTGCTTAAATATATTTATGACTTCAGTAGAGACTAGACCTTTTTCCTTGTGATTTTTTTTTTCAAATAGAAGAATCTGTATTCTGAAATTTGAACCACTTTCTGATACTTTAATATTTTATCATTTGCTTTTCCACAGGTTTACTTTGGGGGAAACAGTAATCTGTTAAATAACTAGTATCAGCACCCCGCCCTCTGCTGTAAAAAGCCTGATTAGATACTGTGTATGTTTTTATGTCCATGAACTTGAGCTACTCGTGTGCAATTATGTGTATGGGAATGGAGTAGTGTTCATGATCTGTATTTACATCATCATATGGATGTATATTTATTAATAAAGTTAATACTTTAAAATCTAACAGTTTTTTCTCTGGGCTTTTTTTAATAGCTTCTAAACTCTGGTTGAAGATGCCTATTGACAGCGTTACCAGACCAATAGCCTTAGCCCTTCTCTCTGGTAAATAGAAACGCTGTTTGTTCTCCTGACGTCTCAATCATAGTTAAGTGACTTGAACTGGCACTGAAATGTTTTGGTACACCTTGTACAGATTTCACTTAAAATCCAGTGGCTTGTTGTGTTTGTCCCTTGCCTCCCTGCAGTGTAATTGAATCTGACTGCAGTAGATGGAGTGTGTTCATGCCTGTGTGGACTTCAAAATGCATACAGGATTTGAGAGTTGTGAGGCCGCTGTGTTATGTGATTTTTTTAAATTGAGTAAATAAGCCCACCCTTTCAGTATACTTTGCTTTCTGAATTTCAACGTGAGATGTGTATTGCTTGTTAAGGCAAGTCCCATATGTTTGAACTGAGGCAAAAAGCCTGTATGAATTGCAAGGTATCAGAAAATAGAGGAATGTTGATTATTTTTAAATTAATTGAAAAGGCTGCTACAGTAACTTAATTGTCTTACCCTTTCACTCAAATATGAGAAGAGTGGCAGAAAGGAGTTATAGCTATGTATGTATAAATGGTAAGCTGCTGACTTTTTTCTCCTTTGTTGCACATGAAATCAATTTGAGAGTACTCGTAAACTAAACTTTTCATGGAATGGTGGTCATTATTCTGTGATGAATAAGATGTATTTATCCTTGTATTCTAGCAATATTCCAATTTATCTTTGTTGATAAGATGTGCTCTGCATACCACCCAGCTGCTCTTTTTTCTTTTTTTTTCTTTTTGCTACTGAAGTTTTTCAGTAACTTTGGGGGAAGGTGGGTAGTCCTACCGACCAGAAGCTGCAATCTAGACTGCGCTTGGTCTGCGTCCTCCCCTTGCTCTCCAGCACCCTCTTTTCTCTTCCATGTATTTTCAAAGGCCCTGAATACATCTAGGGTTGAAACTTTTTAAATGTCAGTTGCAGTTATTTTGCAGACTTTTAAGTTGCTTTTACCTGAAAAAGACATCTGATGCCTTCCCCCCCCCGCCTTGGTTGGCCATCCTGGTAATTTTAAATATTTGGCCTTCACGGGGACTGGATATGTCCAGAACAGAGTTCAACTACAGTCTGCTACATCCTGGTCTAAAAACCAGTTCCTGGATGTGATTCCTTGAGCAAAATGGATTATTTTCATGGTTGTAACGAAACCTTAAGTGTTAGATATGAAGTAAGTCATGAATTATATTGTACAAGAATACAGACTTGTCAGCTGTGTTGGGAGTTGCTCGACTGCTTCCATGGCTGCTGTGTTCTCTGCCATGTAAGGAATGGAACGATAAAAGTTGCAACGCAATCTGTTCCCTCGATACACAGCTGGTGTGCAAGGCTAGGTGCTGTTTCTGATGACAGGTCCAGTTTATGATTTATTCATGTTGACAGACTAGCAGTGTTGGGGTGTCAGCTATGCGAGCTGGACATCTTGAAGGAGCCTTTAAGATGGTTATATCTTTTAATAATTTAATTTACATGTATGGTAAGACAAGGCTTGTTTTGGGGCTGGACTGGCATTTTTATGCTTTTGTACCTGCTTGGTGTGATCTCTTAAAGTAGCACAAATAGTACAGTGTGAATTAGTGATATCGTACCTATTAAATATGCCAGCTCAGCAGAGTGTATTTTTTGGACCAAGGCAAATGAAGATTGTTCTTGACAGTTAATCATTTAAAGCTGTAATGCCTAAAGTAAAGGACTGACTCGCTGCCTTGCATTGCATGCTATTTTTATCAGGTTCTGCCTGTGGCTCTGTGTTTATTGTTTAACATTTAAGAGAGAGGTGTGGCCTGACCATACAGAATTGGCAGCCCGAAAGCTACTGCGTTCAGGAGCTGGCTCTCGCCCAGGTTCCCTGCCTGGCCTAGGGATGGCAATGTCTCCTTTTTCCCATCGGTAAAAATGCAGCAAAAATACCTGCTTATCTTGCAGGGTTGCTGGAAGGAATCATTAGTTAACAACTTTTAACTACTTTGAAGCTGAAAAATGTTGTGGAATTCTTAAGTGTTGTTTAAGTTATCTGAGGCAGATAAATCTTCCTGCCTTTCATGTTGTTTTCATACCACAAAAGCTTGCTCTAATTAGTGAAAAAATATCACAATTAGTGCAAGTCTGATTACTTACTTAGAGTAGGCCTTTGAGATATGCATAATACTAAAAAGTGTATTTACTGCTTCAAGTGGTTGTACTTTTAAATAGTCAACGGCAGCAACATTGAGAAAACAAAGATTACAAAGCAACACATCCCAAATTTAGGTGTAGGTTTAAGTTGCCTGTGCAACCTCAGTGTGCTCCTGACATGAATGCTTGTCATGTTTTCTTCTTACCTCATCTTTGCACTATTGAACACACAGAATGTCATAGCTGTGAGGATGTCAGGATTATATGTGAGTGGAAACCTTGGTCGTGGTAAAGGTCCTGGCGCTGCCTCTTTGTCCCAGTCCTCTTTCACTCCTTCTCTTGCCATGTTGCCTGTGAAGGAGCTTGCCCAGTGTGACTGAAATCTGGGGAGGGGAGAACTCCAACTGCAGAAATCTACGATGCACAAATGACCACCAAGTTTTGGTGTTTATTCATGGGTGCAGCAAAAGATTCGTATTTTGCAAACCCTCCTCTTTGCTAATTCAGATTATTCCATAGCAAACGGCTTTTCTAATGTGTCCAAGATTTTTTAATAGATGCAAAACAGTGTATTTTTTTACTAGACTTTTTCCTGAAAACAGACATTTGGCATTAAAAATCAGAAAAAATGTAAGCCGCTGAAAAGTTTTGCAACACAACTGGCAGGCATTGTGAGAAATGTGCCTTCTCTGTAATACATAAGCACTGGGATAGTATGTTTGCTGTGAGTTAGGTATGATAAAGCCTGACCGTTTATAATTCTTGAGAGTTCATTTGTGTTTCATTAATAGATTATTTATTATAGTCACCATAAAAACCAAAATTTTGCACAACCCTTTTGATTTGTGTTATGGTAGGAAGGATACTGTTCTAGGATTAAATCCACAGAGGTGTCTCGGATGGAGGTATGCTGCCAGAAAGCTATCTGTTATTTCAGGGTTTGGAATATCATCCATCACCTGTGTGTGAGATCTGACACCATCCAGGGCTGCGGCAGGGGAGATGCTAGACCCTGATGGCACGGCGCCGAGAGCCGGGAACCACATGCAGTCCTTGGCCAGAAGGAAAATTGTTTTCAAGTTGAAAATGCTGTTTTGTCCAAACTCAAAAGATGAGGACAGTTGGGAATGGGGCAGCTTTTTCCTGGCTTATCTGCACCAGCTTGGATTCCTTATGTGCTTTTGCTTGGTCTGTATCAGCTGGTCTAATTAAGTATTTTCCCTCTATGTGCAAACCTCATGTTCTCTATCTTTAGGCTATTATGTCCTTAATATGAATGCTTATGCAAATAGTCTTTGAATGAAAAAAATCAAGAAAATGTGCATTGTAAGAAAGGACAGAGTTGGAGAAGTGTCCCCTAATAAAATTGAAAGACAAAAATCTTACTTCTGTAATAAAGCTGACACCCATCTTCATTTATATGCATGTACAGTGTTTTCCTTGCTTTTTTCCAGTGTGTGTATATGGTTCATAATCTCCTAGGTCATAACTCTCACTCACTTCTTCGCGGTTTTGGCAAACTCTCATTGCACGGTGCTGGCAGTTTGAAAAAAAACACAGTAAAAAAGGGGGTATCAGCACTTGAAGTACTGTGTTCATTTTCAAAATACCCCAAACAGGCCTGAAGCTTCACTATTAAACTGAAAGCAAGTAAGAACTAATCCTGTGAGAGGAGGAATATTATCTCCTAAAAAGAAATACCAGAATATTTCTCCTGCCTTTCAGCTTGGGAGCTTTGGTTGATATGCTAATGGAGAAGAGCTCATGTTTTTAGCTTTAAAAAATACACCTTTAGTTTGCAGGCTTTTACCCTTACTTCAGCCTGGCTGTAGGTTGAAGTTTAGATTTCACGTGAAACCATCCCAAACTGAATCTGTGCTTCTCTGTCGTGGGTGGAAATGGGCAAATCCTTTGGCAGGCAGAGGTGGCTGTTCGGCAGTCTGGGTCACAACAGGCCCTTAGGGCTGTGATACTGGTTTGTAACGAAACATGCTTTGGGAAGGAATTACGGGGTGCGTTTGTGTGCCCTCTTAATTGCCCTTCAATCATAACATCCTGTCAGGTCCTCAGGATGACATTTCCCTTGTTGCAAGAATTTCAGACCTGAACTAATTTATATCAACAGTGAAATGCCTGCTGACCTCCAGCAGCGTTAGCAGACTGGAACTTAGCCTCTGCAGCGTGTCCTGTTACACCGTGTCAAACATTTGGGGGGTGGACTTGGCCCTGGGCTGCAAAAATGGCGTGAAGGAACGTGCATCGCTGCTGTGCGGTTTGGGGGGAGTGTCAGCTAAGCTGACTAGAGGAAGCATGGTTAAAACCAAACCAGTCTGTATTTAATACTGGCAGGGACTGGGACCCAGTCTTATCTGCATTTCCAAAGAGCAAGTTTGACAGAGCTTATTGCCATTTTCTACTACTAACTTGCAGCTGCTGCAGTTTCATTCCCTGCCATCACACTGCCTCCTTCCTGACCTTCCCCAAAACCACAAATGCCTCCTTTTGAACAATTAAAATTACCCTGCAAAGCTGAAGCACGTTTATAATTCAGGATTGTTTAAGAGCAAGCTGGTGTGAGATGGTGCAGTAAAAAGACACCTCGGTATCAGGCCTCTCTTGTATTTCATGCTGTTTCGGTGCTGTCATTGCATTCTCCTCAGTTGAGCTGACCAACACTAAATGCATTGTTCAAGGCGAGATTGTGGTGTGCACTTTGATAGCAAGTTCCCCTCTCACACACACACTAAAATTTCTTTCTAGGGCAGCAAGCAAGAGTTTAAATTCATCTGCTCACACTTGTACCTCTCTGGGTCTCCTATTATTAAAAAAAAAAATTAAAATCCAAACAGCCTGGTACTCTGCCTGCAAGTTCA
>JANZLQ010000044.1:18248497-18285188 GCA_026212715.1 Elanus axillaris | reverse complement strand
GGGGGGGGACGACGGACACAGACAGGCCCAGGCCCCGGGCGCTCGGGGTGCAGCCACCCGTGCCACCACCCCCCCTTCCCACAGCCGCCCCCCACCCAGTCACTGGGGTCCGGTGTTGTGTTTTTATTTTACACGAAGCTAATACCTAATTGCACGTGCAGGTGTAGACCCTCACTCCTCAAGCGTGAGGTATTTTGTACTAATTTTTTTGGTGTAATGAGTGACTCTCTTCCCCCGAGCTGCTTCCAAAGGAACGTTCTGGATTACCTCGGTTAAACCTGCCGCGTGTCGTGGGGCAGGTGCCGTTACCTGTCGTGACGAGTCAATATTTGCGCCTCTGTGCCCACGCTGTGTGTTTCTGCCTTTCGGGGGGGGGGGGGGTGTCTGCGCTGTGCCCCGTGGCCTGGTGCTGCGGCTGCGTGAATGTGAAATCGCAAATGGCATCTCCCACCTCCTCTTTTTCCTTTTACAAGCAAGTTCCCGCTGCTTTCTGCTACGTTTCTGAACAGAGCTGTGACGTGCTGGAGGGGTAACCCAGGACATGGCCTTACAACCTCTTCCTAAGTAGAACGCTGCCA
Organism: Elanus axillaris; assembly: GCA_026212715.1. Classification (NCBI taxonomy): domain Eukaryota; kingdom Metazoa; phylum Chordata; class Aves; order Accipitriformes; family Accipitridae; genus Elanus; species Elanus axillaris. The sequence goes on along the minus strand of JANZLQ010000044.1, from coordinate 18,284,610 downwards.
GGGCCTGCCTCAAGCTCCGTCTCCGTATTTCTGTTAAAAACCGTGTGATGTAATTTCAAGCCACAGCATTGTCTCATCAACGCCTGTGTGTCCAGGCGAGGCCTTGGGAAGGTAACTGCAACCTCCCCAAAACGAACAGAGAACATCTCTGCTGCCAGCCAGAGGAATGGACTTTGTGCTGCCTTCTGGTTGCACTCCTGGACTTTGCTATCTCAAAAAAAACACCCCTGTGAGTTTTTGTAAAAGAGCCTACTGACTTCATCTCGTGCCGGATAAAATAATACATTTCAAGACAGCCGTTAGCTTTGGCAACTTTTATATATGCTTGGAAAAGGAAGAATGTAAGAAATTCATGCCTGCAACTGCGGTCATAGCAACAACAAATCCGGTATTTGTATTCTTGCAAGTTCAAAGTTGTATTTGAAACGTAAAGAGCCTAAATTAGTTCAGTTTGGGACCTGTAAAACCCATCTCTTGGACTGGATGTATATCCTACTGAACACAAGCGGTGGCAGTGATGCTGTTAGATTGATTTATGCAGTTTGAGGGCTTTTGTCCCTTATTATTGGTGAAAATGTTGCTTCTGCATCTTAAAGCCTTGCTCGGGGCGCATTAATTGCCTTAATTCCTCCTCTGCTCGGGCTCACAGCCCCATCTGGTGGCACTGGGGCTCCGGCCGGTCTCTGTAACAGGGCTGCCAGCGCAGACTGGCAAATCAAAGGCAAAAAATACCTTGAGCTGCTGAGCTGGTGGTGGGTACTCACAGACCTCCCACACCTTAGTGAAGCTCTGGAGCAAAATTGCTCAGCCCCTTTCTGGAATTTCTCATAAAGCTGTGCCAGCTGCTAATATAAAGACTAAAGCCATCTGAATTTTGCTCTACAGGGGAGAAAGATTCTTCCCATTAAAAGCATTGTGTTTGTAATAAGAGTTTGAGAGCCATCTGTTAGAATATATCATCAAAGTAATCACTCGTGCCCTTAGTCTCTGCTTTTAGGAAAAATATCAAACCTCTTCCAAACGCCCCATAGACCTTTCCTCTGGGTCTGGCTCTGGCCCCGTCTGTGGTTCAGGCGCTGATTCAGGTGTCTAAGCAGATAGTGTAATCTGTTATGTCTGTGCTCCCACTGGCTTCAGAAGGACTCCTTTTGCTTCAATAAGACATATTTAAATGTAGGTGCTTTGCAGAATCTAGTGCTCACACCAGTAACTTGTAACTTCTCATAATTGTGTCTGTATTGTCAATATTTTTTCTTTTCATTGTTAGTTTGTTGCTTGTAGAACTCCAAGTGTCTGCTATCTTTAAATCCATTTCTGCTTTCTTAGGAACAGCAACATGCAAGTTGTGGAGAATACGTTTTCCTATTTTGCTTCTGTCTTTTGAAACAGATATTCATTCGCCAGTATCCCTTTTAGTCTTAGAATTGTACATTTAGCATATAAAGTAAATAATCCTTTATTTATATGACGGAGTGGAATACTTGAAAATTAAGTCAAGTGTTACAGCACCTGGATAATTCAGATGAAAAGGGATGGGTACAGGTATGCTGGTGTCCATATTCATTCCTGTGAAAGAGCCTGTTGCTTTTCACCAGTGTTTACAAAAGCGTTTAGCTGAACTGAATTGACCAAACAGAAATGGCATTTCTTGGCTGGTTTAAGTTAAGCTGGTCTGTGAAATTATAAACAGTAAGAAACTGTACAGTGAATTTTCCACCTCCTTACCTTTCTACAATACATAACCACAATTTCGTCGTGTGGTTTTCTTATTGTTGTACAAAAGAGAGCCTCAGCCTCACTCGTGTCATTTTTTTTTCCTCAATAGTCTTCGCAGTCTCACTGGTTGACGGCAGAGGAGAGGAACCAAGTTTTACTTGATCTCAAAGCTTCAGGCTGGTCTGAGTTAGGCGAAAGAGATGCCATCTACAAGGAGTTCAATTTCAAAAATTTTAATCAGGTAATTATTGTTATATACCACTTTTCATATAAAGGAAAGGTAATTGCTTTAATTTCCATATGGTCCTGATGGGAAAATATTTATATTCAGAAACTTGGGAGTATCCTTGTGGGGCCAAACCCTCTTGGGTTTGCCTTTACAGATTGCTCTCTGATTCTGATCTCATTAGGTGGCGTAAATTAATTCTGTTTTGTAGTTGTTACGTGGATTTGTTCTAATATTAAAATTTCTTGATTGTAATATTAGGGTCAGGCTCAGGGTCGGTATTGTGGGATTAGACAAACAAGATTTGATCCTAATTTATTTTTTTTTTCCTCATTACTAGCACTTGTAAATGAGTGCTGGAAGTATGTAACTGGTGGACAGTGGGGTTCATTTTTGCCAGGGAAAAACTTACAAAAATCACAGTGAGCTAGATAAACAACAGTTTGTAACGCTGGCTCTTTTTTTGCTGTCTCAGACACTAGTTGTCATGGTAAGGAAAGCCCAGGCAGTAGAAGGAAGGTGGGTGAGGTGGGTGAAAGCAAGAGAGGAAACAACTGCAGAAAAATCCAGCTCAGGAGCAGGACAGTGCTGGTCCAGGGAGCATGTCTGGAGCCCCAAGTACATTTTTTCCTGGATTGCACTTCAAACCTGAATGTTAATACAGAACAAATAGAACCATATCAGATAATTCAGAGGGCGACGAAGGAGGGAAGCCCATGAGAGGGAGCTCCCATGAAACCTTGGTGAGATGCGCAGGCAGCTCAGAGCTGGAGCAACCAGGAGACACCAGCACGTTTGACGCCGACGAGGTAGAAGTAACCCTTGGAAGAGCTGAGATTTTCAGTCTTTGTGCTTCGGATATTCATGAAATGGCATCTCTGCTGGGGCATGGTCAAAGTCTTTGTTGGATCAGCACAACTAGAAATTACTTTTTTTTTCCCCCCAAAGTTAATTTAAAAGTGGTTTTGCTCACTGTAAATAAATAAGTCAGTTTGATCAGATTGACTTAGGCAGTGTGCCAACAGACAGAGTAAGAGACAAATCAGTGTGCTGCATCAGCAAATACCTAGAAAACCCATTGCTTTGGCAAAAAATTACAAGGTTTTGGGTTTTTTGACTGTGTAGATTTGTCTTACAAAATAGGTAGATATCCATATGTCTTCTTATTTTGGAGATTGATGACGTACATAGCAGTATAGGAAGTTAAGTATATTTAAATATGCTCATTAGTAAATGATGAAGGATACATTTATACTTGTACTACATGTCATCTTAGAAAGGCTGCTAAAAAAAATTGCTACTTGAATTGTTTGGGAGTTACCGGTACAGTCTCTTTCATTGTTGGCTGCCCTTCATGGATGTTGGGTAAGGCAGAAATGAGAGCAGAGGCTGGGAATTCGCTTCAAAACTCAACGTTCTGCGCCCAGCCAGGAGAACAAGCTGGGCGGGTGGGTCCTCTGTGCAGCTCTGGCTGGGTCAAAGTTTTATGCTAATATCTGAAGGCAGAATTTCACCTGCTGATTTGTAGGAAGCAGCTGCAGTGTCCCCATTTGCAGTTGTGGAGAGCAGAAGCTGTTTCTGTTATCATAGTCCAGGAAAGGGCTCAACGTGCGGATCCCGAGGGGTTGTTCATTGCTGGTATTACAGAGAAAGTTATTTCCCTTTTGATAAGTTGAAGCCGAAAGTAAATTAAAATTATACATGTATGCTTATTGATGCTTATGTTTATAATAACTTTAAGTAGATATTGTGTTCATTACAACCTAGGGAAGAAATGACAAAGTGGAGCTATTATATACCTGCATTGTACTTTGCGAGAATTTAGTCCTGCAGTGAAAAAAAATGAACTTGTAGGTACAACTTCTTTCATTTCACATAGTAAATATTCTATTTACATTATTTAAAGTGCAAGTATTTAGTAAAAGTCAAGGGACTGAGAAATACCATTTCCTCGGTGATCTTCCTGCTGCCCTTTTACAGATGGTGTAAAATCAGGTGTGTTTAAAAAAAAAGAGTAGTTGAGCTGACATGAAAGGTATTTCAGATTTATGTTTTGCAGATGATATTGGTATGATTAATGTATTCATTGGTCTTTTTATTGCTTCTCACAGATAATGTTCATGATGCATGGAAAATTCTGTGGCTTTAAAATCTATGCCAGGTTTACAAAGTCTCTGTATGTCAACAGATGTTAAGAATATAAACACAACTTTTATAGTAAAGTCGTGCAAATGTGTAGACATGAGCTTGGTTTATGTGTATTATTTTCAGCATGAGAATGAAATGAAACTTCTGTGAAACAAGAGTTATTTAGATTCCTGAAGCTTTCAGGCCGAGATTAGCTTGGTTAAAAGCGATCAGCAATGGGCTGCCTTTGTAAGGCTGACAAGCTAATGACACTTCTGGCTTATGGAATTAGTTTGTAACGCAGAACTTGAAAGCACTGGTGCTGTTTGTTAGTCTGAAAATACATTTTCATGCAAATGGGCTTTGGAGGTACAATTCTCTGAAATAAGCTGGCAGCCTGGGGTCCCAGCTGGAAGCCCTTTGTTAGTTGTGTTGCTGTGGGTGCCCACCATGCACCAGTCCTGCTGGACTGGACTGGGTGGCTGGGTGCTTGGATGGTGGGTAGTTGCTGCTCTGTGTTCCCTTTGCCTTTAGTGTGAGATAGGCTCCTGGTGGCTGGGTGTTCTGAGTCTTGTATGAAATATAAAATACACCAGTGGTGGAGGAAAAAATGCAAATGCAACTCAACCGTAGAGGAGAGCGCCTTGTCTAGATGAGCTGTGCTGATCGCTCCGATGCATCCATTCCTCTTCGTGCCTTGCAGTTGCCGCGTGTTATCACCACTGTTGAACAGCAGGTAGGCAGCAATAAGTTAAAATCAGAGTCTTTTACCTCCAGGACCCTCACTTGGGTGCGCCTGCTCAGCAGCCCCCTGGTCGAGTCGCTTTTCCCAAGGAGCGGAAACCTCTGGCTGGGAGCAAGGTCTTGCAGAGGGGCTGGGCTCGGACCACTCCATGGCGAGTCTCGAGCCCTGCCATGCGTCTAGGTGCCAGCGAGCCTCTGTAAACCTCACAGCCACAACAGGGAGCTTGTTCGGGGCCTCTTTCCCTGTCTGCAGAGAAGAGAAAAGCAGCTAGTGAGGTTTTCAGGCCACTGTGTAGCATCAAGAAGGCACACACTTGTCTGTTCATGTCTTTGGGCTCCTGAAATAACATGTTACTCTTCCAGCTGTGGAGTAAGCCTTCTGCTTCCAGTCTGCCCCAGCAGAATTCGGAATCGGGATAGAAAGTTAATGTATGCCTCCAGACCATGCCAGTAACTTTGCCCAATCATCATTCTGCAAACTCAGAAAAGAAGCTGCAGAAACATTGGGACTAATGCTAAAAGTTGGTCATCGAGGGAAGGAAGGGTTGCTGAGGACTTCGATGTCCTGGCCTGTAGCTCGGGTGTTTCCTGGGATTTTCTCAGCACTTCAGGTTGGTACACCTCCCGAGGGGTGATCCTGCAAAGGGGACAGACCTGGCTTAAAAATCTGAATTTCCCCCAGATTTGTCTGAGCCCAGTCCCAGGCTGGACAGGCGGCGGGTGGATGCAAAGCCCTTACCCAGCTGCTCATTTTCACCAGATTTGCAGGAACATCTTAACTCTGAGACTTCGATGTCTCTTGTCAAAGTTGGTTGGATTTGACCAGAGGGTTTAAGGGGCAACTGCCTGTGTGATTGCATTTCCTTAGGTAATCACGCAAAGGCAGAGAATGCAGTTAGGAAATTACAAAGGTGAGCGTGTTTGCTGATGGTCAGGTTCAGCATTTACAGCTGCTTTCTTTTATAGGGTAAGTTTTTAATTAAGGTTGTTTTTAAAAAAAAAATTCATGTAGGAAGTCTCCATAAGACCTCTAATGTCATTTTATAAAATGACAGGAAATCAAATGCTCTAAGAGTTTTAAAAGCTATTTTAAATACATTTGTGTTTTGGGGCTACAGGACATGGGTGAAAGATGAGCCTGAGTGGAAGGGACAGTAAGGAAACGCTTTGGAGGACAGTGTGCAGCGAGAGTAGAAGCACATGGGTTTCGTTGCAGTTGGGGAGTCTTGGTTTTTGAGAACTTATTTAAAGATGTGCAAAAACTCTAGAACTATTAAATAAATTATTACTCTCACTTTGCATTTCCTTTCCGAATTTGCTAGCTCTCTTGCTTGATATCCAGAAAAAAAAAAAAAAAAGCAGAGTTTGTTACAGTAGTTGCCTTTTTTTCCCTCCTCATTGAAACACCAATTATTTTGTTATCTGCAGGGAGACATGCTCAGATTTGCCCCTTTAAATCGATCATCCTTGTAATATCACAGATACATGTCCAAACAAATTTGGTAGGATGCACAATGAATAATCTTCATTTGTTTTGATGGTGGCACTTGGTGCCAATCCCTGTAATGTAATCTGTGTCGATACTTCCTTTTTCTGATCCCGGCACGTTCCTGTGTCTTCCATGTCGATCAAAGATTGGAAAATTTGTTTTTATATACGTAGGCAGTGTATTTCATTGCCGCTTTATGTGCTTAATCTTTTGCCTGTTTGGCTGAAATATGTCCACGCCTTTTACGTATTGAAAACATAATATCCTTTAACCTACAATCTGCAGAGTTAAAATGAATTTTACGTTAAATATTCGATTGTGGACCACATCTCCAGCTTTTTATATGCCACAGCGGTCTTGTGGTTTTTTTCTTCTCCATTGTCTGATAGTGAGGTCATTTTCAGTCCTCTGAGAAATTTTATTCCCAGCCAGATGCGGGCCATATATTAAAAGTAGCACCTGTGGCTAATATCACAGCAGCTTACCATAAATTTACATGGTAACTAGGATTATATCTGTCAAGACTGTTAAAAAATGTCTAGATTTAATTTGATTTCCAGTATTGAAGGAGCTCTCCAACATTTTGCTTCATAACTATATTTTAAAAGTTAAAATCACTCCATTGTTAAGTTTTATAGCACTCCCAGTGCCCATTAAGTTGATTTGTTAAATGGGGGTCAGAATAAAGCAAGTTGGCTACAGGAGGATCGGAAACCAACCCATTTGTGACAAATTTAGTCCTCGCGTGTGAATCTTCTCGGAGCCCAGGGACTGATTGGATTCAGGTGCAGCTTATGTCAGTTGTGTTTAACCTCAAAGCCTGAGCAGCCTCAGCCCCTGACTGTCACTTGTGCTAATCAAAAGACGAACCTGTTTTCATTCGTTTGGGGGGGAATTGCTATTTTCAATGTAGGATCAGTCCGCTTGCTCCCTTGCTAGAGTTTTGCGCTAGATTGCCTGTCGCATGAAAATAAATTATTTTTTTTATCCGCCTAGGTAGGTGCTGGTTTTCATATAGTCTTTCCGAAACTGCTTCATTTTCCATTATCCTTTGAGTCCTCTCCCATATGCTGTGATTTGTGCACCTGCAAAGTTATGAAAGTATTTCTTTTGGTAGTTATGTTGTTCACTAGCTTCCCTGCGTTTATGAATACAATAACCGATTTACAATAAATCAGAATTATTTATGAGTGGATTTACAGAGTTGAGAAAATCTTTGTATCTGAAAATAATGAATTTCTGGCGTATCTGCCTGTTGACATTTTCCTTTATTAGAAACTGATAGTGAGGTTTTGGGGACTGGCAGAGGTTAACCTGCAGGCTGAAACGGAGCGAATGAACTGGCTCAAGTGTCTCGGAGCGGAGCACAGTAAAAATATATGATTCCTGGATGGTCACACCTTCCTTGAGTTTATTCTTGTGATTGACTGAGTAAATAACACTCTCGCCTTGAGTCAGCGGGTCGGGGGGGGGGTGAAGGCACAGCTGTGGGACCTGGACGTGGTCCACCTGCCTGCACCGCTGCCTGGCTCTGCCCGTGGAAGGCAGGGAGCTCCGCGTCTGGGTGAAATGGAAGGAGAAGTTCTGGGGAGACGGCTCGTTTGAAAGCTTACGAGTGCCCTTCCCTGGCCTTGGAGGAGGAGGAGATGGCACTGGTGCCCTGGTCAGCGTGTCCTGTGGTGCTTCCAGTCAACTGGCAGCCAGCGCTGGGAAATTCTGCAAAGCTCGGATGTCCGTAGCGCGGGAAATATGTAACTGGGTTGTGTCTAGGCAAAAATTAAATCCTTGGTGCTGGGAGTTGGGAAATAAAGGATTTATTTTCATCTCACGGCCATCATCGCTGGCAGGGTACAAAACCATATGTCGAATCAGCCTGCGCTCCAGAATATTTTCAGACCAGTGTTTTGCAGTTGGCAACATTTTTCTGTTTTAAATAGAGTAGCCTTAGCACATCAGCAGCCTCTTAGCTCTTTTAAAGCCCTTCGCAATTAGCCTTTCCTTATTTGTGTGGGAACTGTCGTTCTGTCCTTCAGTCCTTCCATTAAAAACTTCACAGTTGTAATGCACGTGAGAAATTCACGCCTGCTAAAAGTCAGGCAGGTGATGAGCAGGGATTGCTCCCCTTCGTACTGCGGGGTATCTCGTCTCCTCTTTGGCCAGGGTCTGTGTGTACAGATCCCACTGCCCTCGCGTCCCATCTGCTTGCGGCAAGTCACAGTACCCCGTCACTGTTCTAACATCATCGTGGCCGTACCGCCAGTATCGGGCTGCCGGGATTATTTAAAATGTCATGACACGAATCATGTTTAAATAAAATTAATCCTGTTCAGGTTGAAGACTCGGAGTGGGTGGGTGTCCTTCATCTCCTCCATCGTGCAAGATGTCCCATCCCAGGTGTTGTAGAAGTTGCATCAGTTTAGTTTTTCTTGTGACTTAACTGTAATTAGGGATGCTCGTTTTCTTGATGAGCTAAGTCATATTTCTCCCTAGAATAAACCATTCTTTTTTATTGTTTATAATTATCGGGGGTGGTGGCATTTCTAATTGATGAGTTTTCGCCACCGAGTAGACCTGTTGTATCTCCATTTAAGCAGGCCACTGCTGAAATCTGCCCAGCTGACCTTTGGGCTGCTCTCCAGTTGGCTCTAATACAAATGCTTTCCTTAAAAGATGGATTTATTATCGCTCAAGTAGAAGTTATTACAGCATTTGCCTTATGCTTGTTTCATGCATTGATCTGAAAGTGCAAAAGAAATTATTTGTCAAAATGCCTTTTGGATTTCACAAACTGTCTTGTAGATTTGGAGTAGGAGAAATGTTTCTCCTTTTTTTCAGCTGCACAAATTGATTGTTCACTCTGTTTGAATTAAACAGAACAAACGTTTTATCAGCCATGTGGGCAGGGCTACCGTGCATTCGTACCGAAAGAGAGCAAATGTGAGCAGGCCAGCTTGATTTTAACTAGTTTGGCCTCTTTCCTTGTTAGAACACCCCTGGAAAATGAATGGAAAATTCAATGGGTTTGAATTCAATTGGACACCTTCATTTGGGAAAATGCAAGTAAGACTGATGCTGCCTTTTCTGAAGAAGGTGATCACTCAGAATAATTTTTTTACCTTTTCAGTTAAGGAAACCTGGTGTCTTGCAACTCTCCACGCATTAAAACTTATTTTTATTGGGGTGCTGGAAAGATGCTGATTAAATGCAAAGAACACATCTCTCTCTTCGTTGTTTAACCTTTTGCATCCCCTTGCTTTTGGAATAACACCCGACTACATTTTCAAACCATAAATTGCCTTTTACACCAACAGCTCTCACTTTCTCATACTCCCATGAAGGAGAGACACGCTTTGGGATATTATTCTCTGCAGTTGCAATTAAAAATGGACTCTGGCTAGCAGAATAAACTATAATAAAACTACACCGCCCCTATTTAAAAATTAACCATTACTCACCAAAAGCACATCAAACCCACTTAGCGGACATCCGTTAATCCCGCGGTGAGCTGTTTCAGGCTTTAATGCACACTGTTTTACACGTTAAGGGTTTTGAAGTCGCGGGCCAGCGCTGACCTTTCGCATCTGCTCCTCTCGCAGTAGGAATCTCCGCTCGCCGCTCCCCGTCAGGGCGGATTAACATGACAAAGTGCAGCGCTTCTGCTGGCTGCAATTTTGGGTTTTGATCAGAATTATTTCTTTCACAAACAATCACGTTTGGCTAAAACGTTACATCTGCTCTGAAAAGCCACTGGCAGGGCCACAGTTTATCAGGGTGAGGGGAGTGTAATTTTCTTTATTCCTCTTTTATAAAGCTGAAAGCTCCCTTCATGTAGTTTTTTGGGGGGGAGAGCTTCCCTTCTTCCTCCTCCCCTTGCCCTTTTCTTCCTTTAATTTTGTTGGGCTGGGATGAAAAGTTGCTTTGGACAAACATAAAGCTGGCTGTGATGTCTTGGAGGGGTTTGGTGGGGAACGCGCTGATGAGTGTGGAGCCCCATGCTGAGTCAGCACCGCACCTTTGGGTTTATTTATTGCTAAGGGTGCTTTGTAGGAAAATATTTTTTATTCCTAGGATCAGAGGGGAAAGTCCTGATTTCATGACCTAGTATGATTTTTCTCGTGCTGTGATGAGAATAACAGTAGGTAGTTAAATAAATGTCTCTGTATGACCAAGGTGTCCCTGGTTGGGAGAATTTATTTTCCATGGTGTAGCGGGTAGCTGCCTGTAGCAAGCAAAAATACAAAAACCCCATGGAACGTTTCAAAATATTGCACATTGGATGGACTCTGCCACTTCCAGGCATGTGCTTGGAGCACACGGAGGGGTCTGAAGACAGTTGAAAATGTTAAGTGTAGGTTGTCTATCTAAATTGTTGGCAGTTAAGTGAGCCTAATTCTTAATAATGTAACTTAATGTAGCTGCCTTTATCTGTTTCTCCGTGACCTGCCTCAGCCATTCTTCCAAATAGCAGAGGCTGGAGATGCAGCACAGGTCTAGGTGACCTACAGATCACGTAAGGAGCGGTGGGCATGGCAAACCAGGGGAGGTACCCATCTGCTCGGAGGTTGAAGGATGCCCCAAAGAGAAACATGTTGTCGGGGAAGATGCTTGCTCTCTCCTACTCTTTTTTTTTTTTTTTTTCAAAGGTTCTGTCTCTTCTAGACTTGAAATGTCCGTGTCTGCAAAATAATATTTGACTTTTATAGTGCAGTATGAATTAGAAGCCTGCCAGTGCTGGCCCGGGTAAGTCTGCTGCTGAGTTCACTGCCCCCATGTATCATCTACCCTCTTCCACTATAAGAGGCATCCAAACATGAAGACCCATTCAGCAGCTCAGTTGAGTGAGATGATTCCCTGGCTGGGTCTGCAGTAAATGTTCCTTAGTTTGCTTTATTTCACAGCTTTAGGTCTTTTTAGATTCTGGCTTGGCCAAGAGGGTGATTGGAAGACCTCTCCAAATTCCTCACACCTCCATCCTGATTTCTCTGTCGCATGTTTGAATTGTTGACCGTGTCTTTAAAAAGCCAAACCAAAACAAAAAAGCTGACAGTGTAGTGGGCAGGAGGATAGTGGAAGATGAAATGGTCATGAGAGCAGCCGCTTCTCCTCTTAATCCATCATAAAGCAATGCCTTTCTTATCACCCTTTGATGTTTTCTTAGGATCATAAATGGCAGAGATTCAGAGGATTATCAGAGGCAGGATAGGATTGCCTGTGGATACTCAGCAGAGAAGATCTTGGATATTAAGCTGGTAGTATGTGTGATCCTGGCCAAAAGACCAAGAAGAAACGTTATCAGCAGCATGTACGGCACGTGAACTTCACTTTCATGTCTCAGCATGAAATCATGCCTTCGCATACAAGTAAAAAGAAACAGTGGGGAGAATACTAACGTTTTGTTCTGCTATAGCCAGATCTGTTCCATCCAAATGGTGCGCTGGGGTAATGAACATCACTGTTCTTCTACACCGTACCTGAGCTCTGGAAAAGTCAGAGGATTTGAGCACCTTTTTTGAAGTGGAGCATTCGCTGAAATTGGTTCTTATTTGGTGTGTTTCACAACAGCTTCATGGCGTGGGCTGGCACTGTGCGATCGAGGATGGTTCGTTGCCCGAGCGGCAGCATCCTCGTGCAGCACGAAGCGCGTCGGTGAGCAGAATGCCTTAGCAGAGGGTTCAGGTGCCTGGGTTCAAAAGGTTGGAACTGGGGACTAACTGCACCTTGTTACTGGTTTATTTTTATAGTGGTTTGTGTGATAGCTTTATTACAGTACAGCCAGAGGTTTGATTTGCTGTGCCAAACATTTACTTTAACAAGTAAAATTATCATTGTTCCTTCAGTTGCGCAGCCAAGAGAGTTTATTATTTTAAGTGACTGATTGCTTTAGCAGGTGCTCAGTTAATGGGGGTTTCACTGTATTATTTAATGTTTTTAGGTAGGGTGCAAAAAGCTCATTTTAAAAAGTCATGTTTCTTGAAATAGCTATTTTATTTGGTGTAAACCTCCTAAGTGCAACCTTTATGTTCCATTTTTGAGCACAAAGCACACAAAAATGGCTTGGGAGGTGGAGAGCCACATTTAGCTGACTACACAGCTGGAGGATTTCTTCCATGTTCCCGTTCAGTCCTGAAACCTGGGATTATTTTCCTTCTTTTTCTCAAAACTCTAATTTAGAGATGTACATTTTAAAATAGTAAAATAGTATTTATGGCTCTGTGTGCTAAGAAACTGGAACTGGGGGAAAAAAAAGAACACCCCCCCCTCCCCATTTATTTTGAATATTTCTATATGAAGTGATATATCACAAATACCATATGACCTTGTTCCAGGTTTGGTTGGGAATTAGGACATCTGCTTATTTTGCAGTAGTCTTTATGGGCAACTACAATTATTTTTATCTACCTATAAGCAAATGAATGTATTTTGTAATATGGTTGTATTGACCCAGTGGAGTCTAGGCTTGAAACTTTTATCACTCCCAGAAAGAAGTTTTTATGCTGCCTTAAGATATCTCCATGTTCTCTCGCTTCTACTCCATCAAGTCTATAAATCTTTTTGGTGGAATAGGTGATTAATTTTGGTGTGAAGTCTGTTCATTGAATCACGGAGAATATTATCTGCTTTCTGTTCATGAAATCCAGGTGCAATCACTTACTGTAATAAAAATGAGAATAGGAAAAACGATCCTCAGCACTGAGGCTGCTGGAAAAGTCAAGATGTGGTAAGGAAGAAGGTAATAGATGTAACGTTTTGTATCGTATTATCACCAATAAGAGAAAAACAGGTCTAAATTCAGCAGTTATGAAAATCCTGATATAAACAGGCTTAGAAAAGATGAAGTTGAGGCTTGTTGTGCAGACTGCACACCAGGGTGTTTCACACACTTAGCAAGCACGAGGGAAAGAGGAAAGCAAAGCAAGGAGAAGGCTTTAAGAGCAGGTCAGCGCTCTCTACCTTCCTCTTAGTCCCTTTTCTTGCATTGATCGTGTCCCTTGGCCTTAGCAGAAAATTTGTATTTATTTTTTGGACCAGTTGAATCTCAGATGGGGCAAATTACGCTTGCACCTGCTTTCTGACAAAGTGATGTCATAGCTTAGGTCACTGCTGAGCTTGGAAGATGAAGCCTTTGACTCAGACCTCTTCTGGAGCGCTGCATCTCGAGCATCATCAGGACCATGTCGCGTCTAGTGCTGCACCTGGTCTAGATTGTGCCGGGCAAGCGTAAACTTCCCTCCGGCGAGAGCAGCTCGGGCTTTTCCTGGGACAGCATTCCTGAAATTGCCTTCTGTCATCTCCTGCGGCCCTTGACATTGTACCGGTACCTGTGTGAGAAACGTCCCCGTTGAGGAAAGGCCATGCCTCCGAGCTCCGCTTCTCTTTGCCCCCATTTATTCTTCATGTTCTTCAAATGGGTAAATCATATGACAATAAACAGAAATACCCTCAATGAAGAGAGAAGGGGAAACTGTTGTTTATCTGGTCAGGTGGTTTAGATTAGCAGTGATGCTGGTCTGTATTATGTTACTTTAAATCATAGTGTCCCAACAGGACATAAATTATGAAGATTGTTACAGTATGTTTCATCCAATGTAAGATCAACAAATTGGAATAATTTTTTTAATAGGAAAATCAGTGCTTTGGCAGGGTTATTGTTGAAGAATTTAATTTAACTTGAGCTTTGCTTGCATTATTTCTTAATATATAAAAACTATTTGCATAATGTATCAAGTATAAACATTTTTAGAATCAAAGGCAAGAATGCCTTTTCCAAGATTACATAGAGTGGCAAACTACTTAGAATAGATCAGTGTTTGTGCTTTTGCTGTCAAAAATGTTTGATATAGAGCTGGCGAGCTAGTTTCTTCACCGACATAATTGTAAACAAGTGTTGGGAGACAGAAACAGCGTGCTTTGAGGAACGTGGTGTAAAGGTTTTCACATACGCCGCTGCAGATCTAACACGGAGTGCAGTGTTTACAGCTAGAACATGAATATAAATAGGTAACTTTTTTTTAGAGCACAAAGCAGCATTTCACTTTTGTATAAATGATGTGTGCAGATAAGTATGGGGGGTGCGAGCAGTCAGCTCTGGATTTTAAAAGGATATTGTAAACGCAGAAAAGCGTAGGCAATTAAGTTGGAAATTGTAGTTGTGGGGTTTTTTACAGTTTCACTTTTTGTTAGGAAGACAGAAATGGCACCTCAGTAGATGCCGCTATGTCTGTAGTATTCCTCTTCCATCCTTTCCCTTTATTACTGTCCTTCAGAGTTAGGAGGAACTGCTTTCCCCAATCCCGAGCGATGCTCGGGGAATGGGAAGGTTGGCTGCATTCACAATACTTTGCTGCTCAAGGTATTAAAGAGGAGAAAACCAAATCCCTAGCAGTGGTTTGTTAGGTGTTGTTCACCTTCAGACCCTGCTGGCTGCCCGTGCCCGGATGGGGTGGGATGGAGGGAGTAGGGAAACGCCAGTACATCCGTGACTTGCGCTCTCACCGGAGGGATGGGGACGCAAATAACCTGAGTTTAGCTCTTTTCTGGGGCATGATTTAGCTACAGTCTTAAGGACTGCCCTGCTGTTCTTGGAATGATATTAAAAAGGAGGAAGAGTGATGGGAAGGTGTTCCCCTGATTTATGTCATGGATGAATCCAGCCAGGGCCAAAAAAAAAGAAAAAAAGAAGAAAAGATGAAAATATCTTAATGCCACGTGGATCCAGTGTCCCTGGGGATGGGTCAGGCAGGCTGATGATGCCAGCAGGGAAGAATCCCAAAATGGGCACGTGATTTTCAGAGCGAATACATGTCCTCTCGTGCTGCCATCACCTTCTAAATACTAGCTGGATTCCTCTTATTTTGTGTTTTAACCATGTTGTCACTTTCAGATGAAGAGCGTGGCCTTGTGAGATGATTTTTGCATATTTGTGAGGCAAAAGTCCTTCTTAATGGAGTAAATGGAAGGAAAATAAAACAAACGCTGCGTTTTTCTTGAGAGCACAACAGAAAATGTCATGAGATTAAGTTAAACCCTTGTGACTAGCTAAACATAACTTACAAGAGCTCAACATTAAAGAGCTTTTTCCTTTTATCTGCTGGCCCGTAGCTCACTGTTAGGTAGTAATGTCAGCTGGATATGTGAAAGCTCCTGCAGTTTGGAAGTGAACCTTAATGATTGGAGTTTATTGTTGTTACAAGTGTCAAACTGCAAAGGAGAACACGTGCTGTATACTGGGTGTTTTTTACGCGGGTGAATGGAAAGCAAATGTGTGAGGCTTAGTCATCTCTCGCCTTGTATGACAATGTCACTATAACTTGTTTTATTTATGCATTTCCCACTGATAAATGATACAGATGCAGCCTGGGTGGGTGGGGAAGGGAAGACAGGTAGCCCTCGCACTGCAGAAGGTCAAGGTTAATGCTACCTCCAGCATTATAATGACAGATGGGAGGCAGAAACCTTAATGTACTTGTGATTAGCATATGGTTTCCTTGGCTGAGCGTCCAGAGGATTTAAGAAGCCCGGGTACGCTCTTCATAGCGTACGCATTTTAAAACAAACAAATAAAAAGTGTGTATGGTTATATTGTTGAGCCTTTCAGCTGTTTTTCTTGAATATCTCCACTTTTGAGTCAAGTACTGTCAGCTGCTTTGTTCTGGAGATGCACGGGGGTAATCCATCACTGGGGACGCGCGGGTGGGTGATGTATTAGCACGACATATCGACCTGTGTTCTTTGATGTATAACTCATCAAGATAATGTTGGCAAGCATTGTACAAAAGCAGCATGTTTAAAAAGTATTAAGATGAATTGATTCCTTGCTTAAGAAGTGTGAAAGGAAGAATAATAGCAGATTAGCTCCGGGATCCCGCGGTTCTCCCGGAGCCGTGCAGCGCTGTGTGGTGCAGAGGGGCGGATGGAATTTCATCTTTCCTCCCACTTCTGACAGCAAAGTGTCTGGCCCTGGGTTTCCCATTCTCAGGCAACAAAAGCCACATTAAGTCTTATTTTGTGATAGCATATGTTGTCACTTTCAAAAGCAATTTGGCCAGTCCCAAAACATCATGTGATAGCTGAATTTTTTAAAGTTTTTGGGTTGTTTTTCTTTTTACTTTATTAGGTTAAATTGTTCTTCTAAGAGTATCCCTGATGTTTATCTCATGGAGACATACTGTGGCTGCTAGTATTTAAAAAAAGTTTTAGAAGTGATGTTACAACTGAAACACCATGAGATTTTAGTTCCTTCTGTTGAGAGCTTAAAAGACAGGGAGGGAAGAGACGTACTGGCACACCCAAGGCATCTCCTCGTCTCCGCAGGATTGCTTCACTCATTACTTCTTCTGTTCTCTTCGTGGTTCATTACAGGGACTCTGCAGACCGCCATCACCTGGGTGATGTAATGTACTTATTTGAGTAACCTCTATGTCTGGATGTTATTTTAGTCCAAATGTCCTAAAAGGATTAGCTTGAGAATGTCTGCCTAATATGCCTGTTACTGACATATCAGAATACTTTATAATATTTAATACATCAAAGCCTCTTTTAATACTTCTTTATGGCTTCTTGAAAACACACAAATCCTTTCTTTCTCCTCTCTTTTTAGTTTTGAAGGAAAAAATCCGAAAAAGTTCTCATTAGTGGCCAAGGGACTGCAGATCTCTGTTATTAATATAGTGGAATTCAGGACTGTGTTGGGTCTTAACGTCGCGAGTAAAGTACATGTCCCACTTTCATCAAGAAATGTGTGATGGTCTGATAAACTCTGCCCACCAATACAGTCTTGACAATGATCTTGCACTGCAGACTGCATAATACTTTTCATTATTTTTAATTAAAGTTGAAGAAGTGCAGACTCCTGCTCAAATTAAGGTTGGTTGTGTTGCCGGAATGTGGTAATTACTTTAATTGATCACAAGATAGTTTCCTTGATCACCAATTAGACCAAATTACCGATCAAGTTTCAAGACGTGAAGAAATGTCCAAACTGATTTTATGTAATAGTGTTTTCATATCTAATCAAACCTAAATATCTTTTCCTTCCAGAGCCAATTGTATTTCCCCAAAGAAAGGTTACGGCTCTACAAATATAAAGGTGATTCATAAACAATAGCGTTCCAATTCATTTAATTAGCAAAGGAAGTATTTAGGACCTTAATGGAGATTGCGTTGGTGAAATTGCTCGGTAGAACCGTAGCTCATTTTCCTAGTGGGAGATGCTTTTTGTGTATAACTAAAATAAACTACAATGCAAGAAGTAAGTTGCTTTGGATAACATGCAATGAGGGAGAACGTCTCTGAGCAGAGCAGGGCACGCACGACGGTGGGCATGGCTCGTGGGTGTGCGTGCTTCGTCCTTCGCTGTAACACCAGATTGCGCCGGCTGGGACAGTCGTGCTCAGCTGGAGCAACGAGCAGCAGGACCTGTCCTGGGGAAGGTCCTCTGCGCCAGAATTAATTCCTTTTCATGACTCAGACAGCCCCACGTTGAACACTCTTTGGGAAGATGAACGACTCTAAGACCGATGTCCATTTTATCCAGCTGGAGACTTCTTACTGTCTGCGGGGGAAGAGGCAGTGCCTTGGCGCGGTGGTTACTGATGGGCACGATTTGGTGGTCCAGTGGTAGGAGAGGATTTGTCGTCAGAAAGCATGAAGGAGGGTCTGCAGAGCAATCAACGTAGTAGACTCATTTGCTTGTGTGGTTCGCTCTGTTGGAGCGATGATTATTGTCACATGAAACACAAATGAATTGTGTTTGTGTAGTGTAACCTCTGTATATACATAGGTAGGTGAGTTCCTGGGGTGGACAGACCGACACTGGTAGAGCATACATGAGCCTGGTAGGGCTTTTCATAAATTCAATCTATTTTTTTTCCCTTGCTGTTTGTGCAAAGGCAATCTAGTTGGAGATATATTGCTGTTTTAAACTTTTGGGGACATTTCTGTGTACAGATTGCTGTGTTGAAAATAGCATTCCTCTGAAGCCCGTGGACACTTTAAAAAGATTTAAATCAAATATCATTCAGCACTATTAATGCAGGGGTTCTCTAAATCATTGCTAACATCTAATGCGCAACTTGCAGCTTTCTGCTTCAAAGCGTGCTGCTGAAACATTTGCAAATTTTTAAAAGTAATTGTTCACTCAAAGTAAAACTAAACCAAGCAAGACCTTCAAGGGAAGTTAGATTTTCCCAAATTTTGGAATGCTCTTGGGTCAAAGAAAAAAGCTTTTTAATTGCTGACAGTTTGGTGATTTCCAAATGACAAACCTCATTGGAATGATTTTCTCTGATTATAACGTTTGCATTCATTTGACTGGCAAAGCAACTAACAAAGTCATACTTCATCCAGGCACCAATTCTTATTTTACCTAAAGGTTTTTGTAATTTGTGAGAGGAAAAAAGACTTGAAACTATTATCAACCATTATATGTTATTCATTGACCACATGTTTGTTTGAAATGGCCGTCGCTTGGTGGAATGCAGGCTATGTACATTCTCTTCCATAAATTAGCGCTAAAAAACTACCTAAATCAGGTAGGGTTTTGTTGAGCTTGTTGTATTATAATACGAACCAGACTATAACGTGGATGTTACTTTAGCTTTGCATGTTGTTAATTCAGGTCCTGAACCCCGATGGATGGAGCTCGGTATGAACAAAGCCCGCTGACTTAGAGGCGTCCTGCTCACGCACTGAGGCCCTTCGGGCCCTGCTGCGTAATTGCATTCTTGATTTACATGGACATTCTAATTTTCTTTATAATGCAGTGATTTGCTCCTAAGTATTTTGGCAAGGGCCTGCTATTATTTTCTTCATGAGCCTGTGATAAAACCTGCATCCTGGGGGAGCGTGCCGTGCAGAATCTAGGGGCAGAGGATTGGGAAACCTATTTTAACTCATTTTAAGGGAAAATATTTTCTCATAAAGCAGAGGGGCAAACCCACCTGCCGCCTTTCTCCCCCCCAGTAAAATGAATAGCAAAATAGTTACGAGAGGATGTGTTTCTGGAAGTGGTATCGGTAATACTGTGGCACGATGCTTAATTAGAAATGGCACGTTTCTAAGATGTACTAAGGGATGAGGGGTTTGGGATGGATGTTTAAAATCACTGTTGGATGCCAGAGGTAAAATCATTGCTCTCACGCAATGGCTTTGAATCCTGGAGTAAGTAACGTTGAGCAGAGTGATTTACCGGGGTCTGAAGGGGATGATTTCAGCAGCCTGAGGAGACGCGTCGGCGGCATGAGAAGGTGAAACGCTCCTTCCACACACGCAAGCCCGAGGTGCAGCCGTCTGGAGCACCTCTAGGAGTTCTTGAGAATTGGGAGTGAATCTTGCAGATCTGCTGCCAGTCCTGGTACATGGAGGAGTGTTTTCCTCTTTACTCTTTCTCTCCTTAGGCTTTTGGATTTATGACACGTGTCGCTCTACAAGCAGAGAAGATGAATCACCACCCGGAATGGTTTAATGTCTACAGCAAGGTAGTGTGTTCATCAGCCCTAGTTACAGTCATGGCACGTTAAGGAGACCAAACCACTGGCCCATTCTCTCTGCCTTTTTTTGTAGCTTATATAC
This sequence comes from Elanus axillaris, assembly GCA_026212715.1. NCBI lineage: Eukaryota > Metazoa > Chordata > Aves > Accipitriformes > Accipitridae > Elanus > Elanus axillaris. Next base: position 18,264,739 of record JANZLQ010000044.1, on the reverse strand, counting down.
AAGGAGGAGGCAGAGGAATGGAAAGAGCTTGTGCCTTCATGATGAGATTTGAGATTCTAAAGACATATTGAGGTATTTGTAGCGGTGACATGGCCCCAGGAATCAAGCTCTTTGCAATTGTTTGCTACCAGCTGCATGGTTTGGACCTGTCCCTTCACCTCTCTGCCTGACATCTAAAAATAAAATAGAAGCCTTTAAACTCCTGTTTAGCCAATCTGAATAAATGACTGTTCTGAAACTACTGAACACTCACCAACTTTCATTCCTTTCTGTGCAACAAGTCGGGAGCCCAGCGGTGTAGGGTAGCAGACCGCCGGTGCATAGGTATCTAAATGGGAGCCTGGCAGTCTCAGTTTAAGTTTGATTTTTTAAAAAATGTGGGCTCCTATGTCTCAGCATAGCAGCTTATAAAATTTGTTTATAATATTACCTAACTGATGGTGGTCTCATATTTACAAGGGTTACAACCCTTGAATGAAAGGTTCTGTGTGAAGGGGGAAATTATTGCTCTCCCTTTATTTTTATTCTCTAATGCTTCTCATTGCATTGTATTGAGTTGTTTGGTTTAGCATTTGGTGAATATATGGCAATCCGGCTAAAAATATACTAGAAGGAGATGTGGACTAGCAGCCTGGAGCTGGGAACCGGCACCCCCAGAGCAGGACATCCCCACCTCTCCCCCCCCTAACAGAGGCATCCCAGCGCCCGCTCCTCCTCATCAGCCCTTTAGGTCACCCTGTTCAAGGGGACATGAAATGATCACCGGACAAAGTCCTGATCAGCTACTCTTCATGATTTTCTTGGCTTTCCAGAGTATTCTGAATTTATCTTTTTTTTTTTTTTCCTCTTCTCTCTTCCCAAAATCTCAGTCAAAGGCGAGACAAAGTAACGCCCAACTTGTCATCTGGCTTAGTCTAAACAAACCCGTGCAGGCAGCTGCGTCATAGCAAAATGCACCAGTCCGTTTGTTTTTCTTTTTGAAATTAATCTGCAACAAGCTTAGCAATTTTTTCACCTTCAGGGTGCTGTTTTTTAACAAAACGCATGAGCCCCTGGCTCAGCTGCTGGCAGCTTGGTCACTGGCTCAGGTTCTTCATGAAACCGATCCATGGAATTTAAATGTAAAGAATGAGTTATTTAATCAGACACCTCTTCTTGGATGAAACCCAAGAATGCAAAACCTGTTTTATTCTGCAAAGGGGCTCACTCTGGTTAGACCTCAGGCTCTGTTAAGCCTCCTCACCCACAACGTCTTCTGCTTCACGTGGGCAGCGAGCGTCCAGCTTGCTCCTTGCCAGGAGCATCGTGTAAAACCAGTTCACTACAAAGGCACGCAGTGTTGCTGATGAATTGCTGCTCAGCCTACATGGCAGAGATCAAAATGGCTTTGTAACCCCTTTTTTTTCCTTCTTAACAGGTTCAGATAACTCTGATTTCCCACGACTGCGGAGGACTGACCAAGAGAGATGCGAAGCTGGCTCAGTTTATTGACAAAGCTGCTGCTTCAGTGTAACCAAGATGTAAAACGCTTTAATTAGTGTCCACTAATAGTTTGTATTTTAATGTTATCCCTCATTCCTTGTAACCCTGATTTCACAAAACCCCTGAGACAAGATACAGCGTTAAAAAGAGTGACTTAGCTTTGTTGGCCTTTAAGACCTTAATGCCTGTGCTTGTCCGTTGCTATCGCTGCCTCTGTGTGAGGATGTAGCAGATAAACCAGCAACAAATAAGTTTTGAAAAATCCTTTTCTAGAAACTAAAACGAGCTGGAATGAAAGCAGGAGCCCACCCGCACGAGTCAGTGTTCCCCAAGACCACAGGAGCTGAGGCTGGTGGCAGCTGCCGTGGGAGCCTGCCCCATGCCCAGCTCCTTCCCTCCTATAGATTTGTACATCTCTGCACTTCAAACAGCGTTAAGAGCAGCCAGGCTGGGTTGGTCCCCTCTGACTTGGCGCCTGTATCTCAGCCAGTGACCGGTGGCAAGTGCAAGAAACGCTGGTGGGAGCAGTGCAAGCTGCTGCTGATGTTTTCTTGGGGGTTGCAGCTCAATTAGCAGTTACAGCTTTGCATTTCAGTGATTGTTCTGTGCTTGTCCAGTGGCTCATTGAACCCATCTGCCCTTTGGACACCCACAACCTAGCAGCTATATCCAGCAAAAGTGGTGCTGCATGCTTGAGAACGGTTCCCCGTCTGAGATGCAGGACTGGATCCTGCAGTTGCTGAAGACTTTAACTCTGGTCCAGCAAATACAAAAAAAAAAAAAAAACCAAACAGTGAGTTCCCAGCACTCACATCAGTAAACAAAGCATGTGCTGAAGTGCTTGGCTGGGTCAGTGCTCAGCACCTTCCAGGATTGAGCCATTATTTGTGTTGTAACGCTCCCGTACCTGCCGGATCGGGGGGAGTAGCTTGGCCGGGCGCCCAGAGCACCGGCCAGAGCTGCCGGTGGTGAAGGAAGCGGCATTAGCAGGATTCTTGCTAAGCTGGGCTCAGCTGAAGCTATGCACACCTTTTTTTTTTTCTGTAGCTACAATTACTCATTGCGAACATTGTTCCAAGAGCTGCAGATCCCACTGACGAGGTTTGAAATAATTTCTTCCGTGGTTTCAAAGTCTTTGTTTTTATCCTGTGATCCTCACCGAGACAGATTTCCACTGCCGGCAGGGAGATTTCAACCTGCTTAAGGCTTGCAGAAGGGCCTCTCGCTCTGCAATCCCGCTGCTGAGTGTCCCCAACGTGCGCCGTCATGCCCTGCAAGCAGCTCTGGGTGCGGAGATTGACACCTCCGAAATGCCTGAGTGCATTGCTCGAATGACACTGGCGGCATAGCTACCAGATACCGAGAAGTGAGATACATACTGAGCGCTAAAATCCATCTCGGATGTATATCTGAGGTGTGTGGTCTCTCAGATATTTGGGATGCAAAATGCCACTAGCTGCCGTGCAAATATTCATGTTGATAAAATAAGAAAGGTATTTTTTGTTAATCCTTAGCAAGTGCACTGTCATGTGCTAATTGGTCGCAGGAAACAAGATAAGATGTTGGGGTTTATTGTCGGGAGCCATACTCGGAATATCAAGTTAATCTGTAAAAAGACCCAAATTCAGACTCTGTGCTCAAATGTTCTTTGCTTACAAGTGCCTTTCCCCAGCAAAGCGGCGGATTTCCCTGATACGGTTTGAAAATGGTCACTGTTGTGAGGAATGAATCAAACTAAAACAAACAACCAGGCTGTGATGTCTCCTGTTACTGGTGGGGAAGTGAAATGAGCTTCACCCGAAGTTTTGACAATGTCTCTAATGAACTGTGAAAACACTGTTGTTAGAAATTGATATATAATGCATGCACTTTGAATAAAACCAATAAAATCAAATTCCTCCTTTGTAAGTTGTTTCTTTATTATAGTACATATGTGACAAAGCTGTTTAGTTTTAAGATAAATTTAAGATAAGTAATATTTAGTTACTGGGAGGTCTTTAGTTTAGACTGTTGATATTTATTTACATTCTCTGAGGAAAAAAAATCCCCACCAACTAATTTAGCTCGAGAGCTGTACTGTCCAGCTATGGCATAGAGCTGTGCAGCTGTGGTGGTGAAGAGGCAAAAACACTCAGAAAAGAGGAGGACAGCTTTGAAACGCCCGTAGTTTCTAGGTCAGCACTTGTTTAGCCACAACTTCTTGTTAACTTCTGGGACATCCCACAAACCTGCGCGTGCTTTTTGTGAGCGTTGCTGTGCAACACTGATCATAATAAAATAAAAATAGTGAATAAACGGCTTCTGCTTTCTTTTCCAGCGAGTGCTGACTTCAGAGGCAGCCTCACAAGTGACGTCCTGGCTCTGCTGATGCCACGAAGGGCTCTGCCGTCGTGCTGCTCCCCCGGGGTTCCCAGGCGGTGCCTTTGCCTCCGGCCCCGCTTGGTTTTGTTCGGCTGCTGCTGTTGCTCCCAGCGTGGGTTGGGAAGCAGTGACGCTCTCCTGGGATTTTCCTCACCTTGCAGCCACCAGGGATTTCCTTTCATTATAAAAGCACCTTTTATTTGGGGGTTGGTTTTCTTTTTTGGACAGGCTTCCCAGCATTCCTGAAACGCATCCCGAATTTGCCATGAACCTCCCTCGAACTCCACCTCCCGCCCCGTCTCGGCAGCATCCCCGACTCACGGCTCTCTGCAGAGCTGGGCAGGGATGCTCTGCGGTGCCGAGGAGCCCTGACCCCCCCCTTTCCCATAGCTCCCTAAATCCACGGCAGCCAGTTCGCAGCCACTCGGTGCTCCTGCCTTTCCCGAGCTCTTCTCCACCTGCACATGTGCCGCTGGTGCGTGGGAGCGCAGGGTGCTGAGGGCCACGGGGAAGGGATACACAGTCGCCCTGACCGAGCTGGAACTTCCCAGCAAATTTATACAGCAAGGATTTAATGACAGACGCTGGATTTGGTCCAGGAAAGTTGGCCTAAGGCACCTTCTCTTGTGAAGAACATCGTCAACTCCGCCTGGAGCAAACGTAGCCGGAGTGCAGGGTTGGGGTCTTTTCCAGGTGATGGCAATCGCTGGAGCTGCGCTGCTCCGTGACGATACGGCTCGAGCAGCCATCCAAATGCCGGCTTCTCCATGGGGTCGGCTTGGTGCATGCTTCCCATGCACCTGCACGGTCGCATCCCGATGCGGGATGGCACAACTCCTGCAAACTAATCACTTTTCCCTATTCACGGCGAGGTTCGGCTCACGGCTAGCAGCCACCAGGTTAAATATTTCCCTGGAATGTTTGGGGGTCTTTTGCTTTAAGGCTGATTGTGGCTTGAAGTATTTGGATAATCCATCATGAAACAGCCTTCTCCTTGCAGGTAACTTCCCTGTGTCGAGATTGATTTAACCGGGTGTATGTCCCCCACCAAGCCAGCCCACAGGGTGTGGGAAATGCCGTCCCTGGGAGACCCCCCGATGGTGCTCCGTGGCCACAGGAAATTAAAAAGCAAAAGCTCAAGACTGAGAGAGCAGGGTAAGAAAGATGCCTGCAGCATGTTACGTGGTTGGGATCGCTGCTTGGGTCCTTCGAGGCTGGAGATCACACCTTCACAGGACTGCCTCCGAAACCAGGCCAGCGAATAATCCTTTCCCTTCCCCCAAAGTAGGGACTCGGCTCCAGCAAACTGCAAAGATCATATTGCAAGGGACGGCGTTGGCATCGGATGTGCTCCGGGAATGGGGTCCCACAGGCAGCTCTGCAGGTACGTGTTGGAAAACAAAAGTCTGTCTTGGTTTGTGAGTTACGGCTCAGTTCGACTGTGCCAGGATTCCTCAGGATTCCTCTTGCCCCCCCTCCTCCTCCCGGCTGCCCAGCTTGGCAGCCGAGGCGTGGTGGTGGAGTGGCTGAAGAAGAGGTGGGTTCTCTGTTAATTAACCTCTCTCATCAGGGGCTGGTTTGGACATCAGAAGGCTACCGAGGACATGGCCTCACCCAGCTGCTTCCCGAGGCTGGAAGGACAGACTGACATGGTTACTTTTCAGATGCTTCCCCGTCGTCTGTGACACATCCCCGGCTCCAGGATGGGGCTGGAGGGATCACAGCATCCCTTGGGATGTGTCCGGGCTGCCGTGCCGGTGGCCACTGGCTCTGCATCGGCCACACCTGGAGCCCTGGGGGTTCAGCAGGGCAAAACCACAGGGCAGATCCCATCGGTCTGGAGTTTTCAGTTGGTTTATGTCCCCCAGGTAGCTCAGCCCTGGCTCAGGGATGCTCACAACATCCCGGTTTTCAGTGACGAGCACAATTTCTGCGTTTGCTCCGATCCCTGCTCCAGCACTGCCTTCGTGCTCAGCCTCGCAGCCTGCCAGCTCCTCAGCCCCGCTCTGCCTTTCCCTCGTCTGGGAGTGCTTTTCAGTCACGCAAAACACAATTTTGAAAGCCTCGCGCTTTCTGCAGCTTCTTATAGGCGTGTGCGTCTCCTCTGGCCTTTTCAGCCTCAGGCTGATGAAGGGATTGCCACTTAACTGAAGGTAATGGGTTCTTCTGCATGAGCTGGTTTCAGTTTTTCACAATTGTTTGCTCCAAGAAACAAATATTTGTGGCTTACTCAAAGCTGCGCCTCGGGATTAGCTGAACGTGTGTGTCCTGGAACAAGTGCTCGGAGAGCATCCAGCCTAGCAAGCACAGAGATGCTGACTAATTGAAATAAATTGGCAATTGTTAATGCTTTTTCTCCTAAGGAACCAAGGCAAGAAGCAAGCATGGATGTGAGTTATCCTGCTGACATCAAAGGCCCTGTTTACATAAGCGCTGCTCACGCTGAAGGTCTGTTGCAGAGCTGGACCCTATGGTGAGGAACCGACAACTCGTTTGCAAATGAACTTGAGGGAGGGAAGGGGCCCCGTGCCCAGGCAGCATCATCCTGGCTCATCTCCCCCAGGTAAGAGCAGGTTTAGGCATACACAGGAACGCAAACTCAGTAAATTAAGAATAATCAGCCCCTGCTTGTTATACTGCTAATGCAGAAATTTTGTTTATCCAGAACTTGGCCCCGGCACTTGCCTGTGTGGTTTCTTCTTCTGGAAGTGACCTCATAAGGTGGTGACATCAAACAGCAAGTTCCACCCTCCCACCCACGCCAAGGGTCACTTGGGGAAGCGAAGGAGCGCCCAGCTAGTCCATGAAGCCATCAGGGAGGTGGCACATGGAGCACCCAGACCCTTCCCAGCATGGACAAGTCACCTCCAATTTTCTTACTAGATCCTTCCAGCGTTTCTTGGAGGCCGTTGCAAGGTGTGCTCCCTTCTGCCGGCTCAGGTACACATGGAGCAAAGTCCTTTCGGTGCGGAGCTACCCCGCAGGGAATGCCTGTGCCGCGGGACCTGCTGGTTCGGATCCAGTTCAGCCTGGGAGAAGGGAGGACTCGGACAGGAGCAGGATCTGCAGCTGGCGTGGGTCACGGGAACACCAACAAAAGAAGATCCAAACTGGAAGAGCTCCCTCCAGCTCTGCTGTTGTTTCTGACAGGAGAAAGGACACCAAGTTCTGTGCCTCTCTCCGCAGGCTGCTGGGCAGCCGCGAATTCACGGCGCTCGTGATCTGCATCACCTCCATCTCCCGGCTGTGGAGACCAGCTACCGCTGCCGGTTGTGCTGGGGTACCTTTTTCGAGGTGAGGCAGGATGGCACATTCCCAGCTGCCACGGCCAGGAGGGGATGGATGGGGGGGGAATGGGGGTCCGGCCCCCGTGGCCGCTCAGGGGGGCTGCCAGCCCGCTGTCCTCCCCCCATGCCGTTGCCTGCCCCAGCCCAGGGCCTGGAAGCAATGCATTTCAGCTTCAGATCCCTTCGCTTATTCGATAATTATCATTCTTCCAATGCAATTGTTCAGTCCTTTCCATGGCAGCCCTTTCCCCCCCCCTTGCGGTTTCAGCACAGCTAGTTTAAGCACCCTTTTAATACTCAATTTTCACATTGAAAAATCCCTCTTGGTCACACTCCTTGATTTCCTTGTCTTACACAAGCCAGCTACTGTACGCAAACCTCTGAGCCTTAATTATATATCCCAGTAATATATAGCCAGGCCTGGCTAATGTCAAGAAACCCAGTCACGAGCGTCGGAGGTTTCCGAGAGCTCTGGCTGCAGGACCAGGCTCCGTGCAGGGAAGCGAGCGGCGCGTGCCCGGCTCCGAGGGGCCGATGGGGAGCGTGATGTGTTGGGATGCGGCCAGGACCCTCCCGCGCTGGGCAGTGACCCGTGATGATGACTGCGGTGGGGTGAGCTCAGCTCGCCTTTGAAATGGTCCTGGGGCCAATTTAATATGAAAGCGCTGGCTTGGTGCGCAGGGTCTGGCAGCCACAGGCAGCTACCTGGGCTCACCGTCTCCTCTCGCCAGGTCACGGATGCCTTCTTCGTCGCTGTTTCCACCACCGAGCTTTTGCTGAAGCTGTAACGCAGACCCCATCACCTACTAGAAGAGCGGTTCCAACATCTTCGGCGCTGCCATCCTCCTCATTGCCTTCCTCCCACAAGTCTTGCCCGTGGACATCCCCACTCGTACACACCTGGAGGGGATGACCAAAGGTCTCCAGACCCTCTGCGTGCTCAAACTCATCAAGTACAGCGGAGGGGTGAGGGTAAAGCGCTGTTCGCTAGTTAAGCCACAGCAGAGAGGGGGGGAATCCCCAGCCCAGGAGCGGGGGGAGGCTTTGCTGTACCCAGGTGTTCGGGGCCGCCTGGCCCAAGAGGAGCTGATGCTTGTGGTAGCTTGTGAGCAAAGGCGAAATCTAATCATTCCTCACTTTTTTAAGAAGCCCGTGGCTTGGCCGTGGTTTTTTCCCCGTTTCTCCTTCCCCCAAGGAGAAGAGAGAGTTTCTTTTTTACTACAGCAAAGTAGACGCAAAAAAAACCCCACCAAAACCTATAAAACACAGGTCACGTCCTATTCTTGGTCTGTGTGTATTTTTCTCTCCAGCACACCATCTCCTACTTAGTTTTCTCCTGACGACTCTGGAGGTTTGTTTTTGAGCAAGGAGCTTATGTGGGCAATGAATGCTCAGCCAGCATTTCTGCGTGTAATTAATTGGCTGGGTAGCCCACCAGAAGTGGGATGTTTATGGGCACAGGGCTCTTATAATGTTCACTTCTGAGCCTTCATTCCTCTAGTTTGGATCGTAAACTTCACTTATCACCAGACTTTTATATGTTAATTATTCTGTGTCGCTGGGAGAAGGGAGGACATGTAGAAGCGCATGAAATAATAATGGTTTAGGCATGGAGGATCAGATGCTCCAGCTTGGTCTGGCTGATTATAGGAGAGCAAACTGATACAAGGCAAAATGGGGAGATATTTCAATCAGGGTAAGAGTGTGCTTGTTCGTTTGAGCCTCGTGCTATGCACTTGTGGAACTCACTGCCAGGAGATGCCTCGTCTGGGGACCACGAGGAAGAAAACCTGTAGGATAAGATTTGGCACCGTTCCCCCCTGAGACGCTTAAAATGTTGAGGTGCTTTGAAAAAAATCCCACTCGGCACAAACCTGCAGTTTAAGAGCCTAAATGCCTTTGAAAATCTGGGCCATGCAACACTAGGTTTTGATGGAAGTCGGTGGGACTTAACACCTAAGGGACCGGGGCCACTGGGAAATTGCATCCTGGCTTTGGGTGAGAATGCCTAGAATGGCATTACTGGGGGGAAAAAAATACCAAAGAGGAAAATTCTTTAGGCTCTCACAGTCCCTTCCTGTTCCAGGGATGCTATAAATATCCTGCAAAGCCTTGCCGTGCTGCTGCTTTCCAGCTCCAGGGGCGTTTGGTACTTGCCTTTGCATCCTGATCTGAAGGGACAAGCGCCCTGAGCCGCTTGGCATCCCAAGAGACAACACCTCTTTGCCTAAAATTTGTTTTAAAATGTGATAGGGCTGTCTAAGTGCATTTTGCTGAAGGTGCATGAGGCTGTTTATGCCTCTGTGAGTATTGTTATTTATTAATTGAAGCCTAAACTGGCCCTCAACAGGTTAGCAGTATTTAATGCAGAGAGCTCAAACATGCAACACATTCTTGGCACGTTTCCCTTTATTAATTAAAAACCTCTTTAAAACACTCTGCCTTCCACCTTGGAGCAATAAATTTCCACCTTGAGGAAATAATTTCCTTGTTGTATTCCATACAGAGACGTTCTGTTAGCTGCAATCCCTGTTTTAGTGTAGGCCCCATTCATCCTTATTTCAATTTCAAAACAAACTTTAAAAATGCCAGGTTGTTCTGTAAAAAAAAAAAAAAAAAGAAAAAAGAAAAAAAGAAAAAAATCAACTTTTCTGCTTTTTTAAAAATATATTTGGGATTAATTCCGATGTAGTTTACTACCTGCGTAGACTGCGAACCACAAAGCTCCTTCTTAATAAAAGCTCATAGGACTCCGCCGCGGTTCCTGAAGCAGCCGGAGAAGCCCTGGCAATCAAAAATGAGGTGATGGTCCTGCACTCGCCAGCCTGCCGTTGCTGGGAGCGTTTTACAGCCCTCCTGTCACCCCCAGCTCCGGGTGGCTGGTTTTCTTTATGACCACGTGCCGCGGCCCAAACCTGCCCGACGCCATGACATAACTTGCCAAAAATGTCACCTGATTTGGGGGGTTGAATGGCTTTTGTTCCCCTGCTAGTCCCAGGCTGCGCCTGCCGGAGACCCCTACGAGTGCAGGGAGGCAGGAAAACCCTCCGCTGGTTTCTCCAGGAATTTGCACCAAACTCGGTGGGTTTAGGGCTGGTCTGGTTTGGGCTTTCTGAGATGGTTCTGCAGCTGCCCGTGGTGTCTCTGCATTGGATGCTGCCCCGTGCGTAGCGAGGTGGGATCATTAGCTGGAGCAGGCAAGACTCGCAAAAGTAGGGAACTGCCGCAGGAGTCCGTAACCCATCGGAACAAGCTGGGGATGTTGGCAGCCGGAGGAAACTGGGAAGAGCCCCTCGCTCTGCACAAACATCCCCTCCAGGTGGTACCATCCAGCAGCTCAGGCAGATGCGATTCGGGGCTTTAACCTGAGATGCTGTTGGGAGTCAGAGGTGACGGATGGTCAGTCCTGGAATGGGTGCTCTGTGTAAGACCCCCCCAGCACTAGCAGGCACAACCTTACCAGGGGAGCAGCCAGCCCGTGCTGCCGCTGCTCTCCAGGGTCATGTAAGACGGATGCAAGAGACTGCACCAAGTTGGCTTAATGGGAATTAATGGGAAAGTTTGCATTTCCCTAAAAATTATTACCAATGATAAGCTCAGTTCGCCAAACCAGCACTCCCGTCAACTCCCAAGGAGCATCTTTTGTGTATGTCGGTGTCATACGTGGGTCTTTATAAAAAGTGAGGTGGTCTCAGCAGCAATATTGTGTCCCTTCCTGGTGACCCCAGGCTTTGCACGAAGCTTTCCCAAGCTGAGCAGCCACGGAGGGATGCGAGACGACTGCGGACTCCTGTCTCCCATCCTGGTCCATCCTGCGTGGCTGGGGAGGAGCAGCCGGGCAGTGAGGGCAGCAGAGATCTCGGTCTGCCTCCAGGTTATGCCCAGACCCCAAGGCATGAGGGTTAATAGCACTGCTCATCTTTATTGAGCTAATTTATTCATGTAGAAGCTTGGGAACAGCTGTAACCTGTATCAACAGGAATCTGTTATTCCATTAGTAACCTATTTCAGGTTACAAGCCTATTTCAAAAGGCAGTGAGAAGCCTGTGTGTGCTAGATGTGATGCTGCTGGGACCACGTATCCCAGTCTTGCCACTGTGCAGCACTTACTCACCACTGAGCCCTACAAGGGCCATTTCCCTGTCCAAGAGGCTGATGCACAAGCCACAGCCTCTAGATTTTGTCACGGTCTCATGCACCGTGGGGGTTACCCCTTCCCTCTCCTTAATTCCCAGTACAGCCCTGTGGATGCACGCAAGGGAGCTGGTTCAGAGGTGGTCCAGGGAGGCTGTCACCTCCCACATCCTCCTTCCCAGCCTTCATCCCCACTTCCCAGCCTTCCTTCATCCCCTGTGAGCATGTCCCTCACCTACAGAGCACACTTTTGTTTTTCCTTTAGCATGTTTTCACAGAGACACTTGGCCAGACAGTGCAGACAGTAATGTATGCCCTCATCCTGCTGTTCCTGCTGATGTTTGTGTTTGCCATTTTGGGATGTGGTTGGTACCCAGATCCCAAAACCGGAGATGCTGAAAACTGAAGAACTCTTCATGTTCTTCAGTTCAGTAACTGTAAGTACAGCAGCATTTTCCAGTCTGTCTCAGGCAAATGACAAAGCGCAGATTTTGGAGTGCTGCTGAAGAAGCCCTTTGATTAACCTGTGACTTCATTAGGGAGAGCACGAACTGCTTGGCAGCGAACTCATATTCCAGATCCCTGGGAAAATTTGCTTTGATAGACAAACTTCCCTATCCAGTATTGCAAATTCAGAGGGGAAAATCTGGGAAGCTGACAGCAAAGAGATCTGATCTAGCTGATTTAAACCTGGACCTCTGAGGAGCAGAGAAACTGTGATCAGTTTTTAAAAAGAAAGAAAAAGAAGAGGAAGATTTCATATGGCTTATGAGTTATGCTGTGGTTTGGAACCAACTCTCTATTCTGCTTAAATACATTTGCAGGTTGATGGTTGGACAGACTTACAGCGCAAGTTGGATCATTAAGGGTTTACGAGCAGCCACGTGTTCATAGCCGTGTTCATCTTGCTGGGCAACTTCATCATCCTCAATATGTTGATTGCACTTGTGACTACCAGAGCCCAGGTCGTGCGAGCTCTGTGCATTGAGTGTCCATGTGCGGGTGTATGTGCTACCAGCCAGCAGGCTCCGGTTGGAAAGCTGGTGCTTGGCTACTTGCAGAAGTTGGCTTCTGGTGCAGCTAGAAATATTCTGGATACCACAGTCCCCATTCCCTGAGCAGAATAACTGTATCTTTCCCCACGGTGCCCTTTTTGGGTCATCCCTACACTCCTGCTTTGGCTATTTTTCCATTGCTGCCAAAAGCTCCTGCTCCTCCAGCAGAGCCAGCCCCAGGTCCCCTGGGTGCAGACTTTGCACCCGCGTCCTCTCAGGCATGACCCATTTCTGCCTCCTTTTAACCCAGAGCCGCTCTCGTGGTCTTGTAGCTGCCTCTGGCCCCTCTGCAATGAAGCCTTGCGTGGAGCCGGGGCCAGGGTCAGCTGGGTGTGCTGGGGGAATACTGCAAATCCTACGCAAGAGGCATCTGCTCCCCAGCAGCTATCGGCTGCCAGCCCCGAGGAGGTCCCGCTTAACACCTCTCGCTGCTGCACAGGGCTGGGGCTGGAGCAAGGGTTTTTTTTGGAACCCCAATCTCTTTGACCGATCTCTTGACCCACCAGCTGTGAGCGGTGCTCGGGGACTCACTCGCATCCCTGTGGTTTGGCATTGGCAGGACTTGACTCAGAAGTATGAACAGGACTGCAAAGCAGCGAAGGCGGCTGCTGTTTGGGCCAAGAAACAGAAGATCCTGAAAAAGGAGGGGAAGAACGTGAGCAACCAAGTCACACTGGAGCAGGTGGGCCCTGGGCAGCTGTGGGCAGGCAGCACTGTCTGCAAATGTCGGTTGTTGTTTAAGAGGAGTGAATGAACTGGAGGAAAAATTTCTTTTTCTTTCCTTGTCCATTTTTATAATAATCCAGGCTGTAGATCCTATATGCCTTTTTGGTAGGCTCATCATATGTGCAGCTAAAAGTATTATGATAGCACATAGCGGTTAAAGTATTATAAAGGTGGAGAAAAACTCTTAATTGGTTTAGATGGGTTTTCTCTGAGTTTGTTTAACTTCAAAGAGAAGTTTAAAAAGAAATCCTCTTAGGTCATGTCAAGCCAAGAGCCCTGTCCAGAAATGGCTTGGACTGGCTTTCTGTGAGCACTCGAGGGAGGTCATGCTCCTTCTCGCACTCTCGTAGCCCGTTGATGCAAAGTATCCAAAACGCTACTACGGGCTTGAAACACATGCTGCAGCATCTGTAGGAGAGCTGTGCACTGCTTGATAAAGGGCTTTTGCAAAGCTGACTTGAAATAAATGCAGTAAAGCTGTCACTGAAATGTAAATGATTAGAGCAATGTGACTCCCTGTTTCCCCCAACTCTTCTGCTCATTCTTGCTTTTAGCAAATGTAATTTAAAAATAATCAGTTCAGGATGGCTTGGTTGAGAGTGTTCTTGCCTTTGGGCCAGAAAATCACTGCTTCAAGTACTAGACTGAGTGACCGATTTGGGTCAGTGGTTTGGGTCCCACTCCAAGGGCAGGGGGGGTCCCTGCAGAGCTGCAGGACCTGCCTGCCTGGGTGGGTGCTGGGGAGACCCCGGGATGCCTCCCTTGGGACAGGCATCCCCATCCCGTCGGTGCCCGGGAGCTGCTGCACTGCCTGGCACCTCTGCCTGCTCTAAAAGTGCCTTGGGGATGGGGGTCACAGACAACCCCCTTTCCAGCCCACAGAGGACAGTCCCAAGTGTTACCTCCTTCTTGCTAACAGTGTTTTCTTCCTGGGCTTGTTCTTCTTTGCAGTACAAAATCACTCAAGGTGAAGATTTCAGCGAGCTGCTGGATGACATCAAAAAGAATTTGCGCCACTCCGATATCATCATTACAGAGGGTCTTTGGCTTAGCATCCCATTTATTGCTCGGTATCTGCTGTTCCTGGACCTCCAGGATGACACACTGAACAGGTCAGTAGCAGTGGAACCGGTGACTACAGCAGAGATTCCAAGTTACAAAAACAGATGCCTTTTTGACGTACTGAATTACTTTCTTGGAAAGAATGGGCATTTTGAGGCTGTTCTCCCTAGGGAAAATGCTACCAGCTTCAGCACGAGCAGCGCTGAGAACCTAGGAAGGTACCAACGTACGGCACGTGCTAGAAAGAGGACTGCTTTCCTCGCCGTCAGGAGGGCTAGCGCCATGTCCCAGCACCATGCAGTGTTGGTGTGGGATCGGTCTCCATCACCAATGGGCTCAGTTTCCTGCTGGCAAATTCACTGTTCTTCATCGCTTCTTCCTCGGCCCCCAGCGAGGCTCCATCCTCCTGGTCTGGTTCCCGTGTTTAATCCCTCAGCATCCCTGGGAGAGAGGCGAGAGCGTATCCCAGATTTATGGGGCAGTGGGGTAGGAGGACATGTTTGCACCCAAGTTTGGGAGGTGAGGAGTTGCCTTATTATTCCAGCAGCAGTCCAGGCTGACCTGTGCTTTGCCTCAGCAACGGACTTCTCTGGATCTTGTTTAGGGAACGACTAACCCCAGGCAGTGAGTCTAAACCATGTAACCAGAAAAACCTCCCACAAATCCCCCAAATGGAGACTGCTGAGTTTTACATGTCTTAGGTTAACCTTAATGTGATGCAAGCCTATGATCACAGCTTGGTACCTATTGTTTAAAACACCCGTGGTCTGGCCTGGAGTCCAGAAAAAAATTTCCTGGATATCAAAAATTCCCCTTTGCCCTGTTCCCCAGGTGACTGCGGTTACTGTCGGGAGTCTCTGTATTATTTGCCCCCCCGTACTTTGAATGCACTGATTAGGACTAGTGCTTCTGAAAAGGTTTTGCTGTGGACATGGCACACGTTGCAGAGCCAGTCCCGGATTGCACTTCTGCTATTCTCCTCTGATCTTTTGGGAGAAAAATATTTACAAGGACGTTAAAGAAAATCTGCAGACCTGGGGGGGCTCAACGTCATGCAAAATACTTGGGATCTTTCCATTGCTCATTGCCCTGCTGGGTGAACGGAGGGGTGCTTGCAGAGGGTGCAGTTCCCTGTACACCTTAGACATGACGCTTCCCATTTTGCATGGTATTTGGGGATCTCTCTACCATGCTCTTCTCTCACTGCAGGTTGCAACATCACTGTTACAAACATACTGGCAAATTGAGAGAGGTTGTGGAAGTCATGAAAGACAAATCATTGCCAGATCATGAGAAGATGAAAAGTTAAAAGCTCTTTAGGTGGAACATGATCCTTGGTGGCTGTCAGAGCTCTGCCTACAACCTCCTCTTCAAACCTTCATGAAAATAAACCAGAAACATTTATGATTAAAAATAATTCAGAAAAATATCTGCTCTCCTTTCTGCTCACTGACCGGGTAGAAGCGCAGCCGCCAGTGCTAGCCCTGCGCTGCCGGCAGCCGCTGATGGCGAGAGGCACGTCACCGTTGAGAGCTGGAGAAACTGTGGGCTGAGAAAGGATCAGATCCCAGGTCCTTTTCTTGGAAACCTTGTGGCAAGGCTGGGATTAGAGCCCAGACCTCCAGCGCTCTCCCTGCCAGCTCCCTCCTCCTAAGATCAAGCAGCCTCGGCGTAGCAAAGGGGCTGCTCCGAGTCAGAGCAAACTGACCCGCGCTACGGAAATGGATTGTGATATCTCTGAACGAAGCAGCTCGTTTCTGGGCTCTGACGCCGATTAGCATCTTGGAATAACCCGCTTGGGTTTGTCTGGCAGTTTTAATGCAAACACACCCACAAGGCTTTGGGTAATCGGAGAAGGAAAGAAGAGACCTGCCGAGCGGCAGCCGTTCCTCCGCACGGCACGGGCTGTACCGGTACGGAGCTCCAGCCCCAAAGCCCGGACACGATGGCCATGAGAGCAGCAGTCGACCTGCCTGAGATGATGAGGAACGAGCCACCCTGACCCCCTCCTGGCCGTGCAGGCAATGGGGATTAGCAGACGGATTAGCAAACGGCTCCGCTTTGCCCCCGCCACAGTCCCCCCATGAGCACGCTATGGCAAGAACCCAAAAATGAGTGTTGGGGATGATGAAAAG
>JANZLQ010000044.1:18228045-18248397 GCA_026212715.1 Elanus axillaris | reverse complement strand
AAACCCCCCCCGGGGGGGGGCGGAGGAGGGCTGGGTTTGGGGGTTTGGCTCTCTCCAGGCTGGATGACGTGGGGAGAGGGGTGGGTGCCTCGTGGTGAGGACACTGGGGACTGACGGCTCCTGTGGCAAGCTGGCAGGCTCGAGCCTTCCACGACCTGGACTTGAGGATGCCACAAGTTTTGCCTTCGATGGCACTGCAGGTGTAACATCAGGTGTTGAGTTTTTCTCAGCCTTGACAATTCTCTAGGACCATTCCTTGTGATTCTGCACAATCCATGGGAGTTCGGCATTACGGGAGAAACAGCTACAAAATACCCTTTTCAGTACTATGCCGTGGCTTCCAGCAGTAAAATAAATGAGCGCCAGACACAAGCAGTATCTAAGCCAAATTATTGACACATCCCTACGGAGAGGGGGGATTTGATTTTGCAGAGCTCTCTCTGCCGCTGCCATGGCCCTGCCTGCCTCTCGCCAACCCCAGAAAGCTCATCTCCGTGGTTCTCCAAAACTTGCCTTTCCGATACCAGCCCCGGGTTGCCGTTTGCAGTGGGTTTGTGCCCCAAAGTCTTCGTCCGAGCCGGCTGGCACGAGGGAGCTGAGAGCTGCTAACAGGAGCTCCTCATAAAAGAGCTAGGGAGAAACCAGTGACACCAGCTCCTGCTCAGTTTGTTTTTCATGTTCTCATTTGTAATAATTCTGTGTTTTACGAGGGATACTTCCTAAAACTTCCCCAACATGATGGAAACATATGTGGTGCTCTACCACATGATGTGACTCTTTTGGTGGAGAGATGAGATGAAAACCTGCTTTTCTCTGACAGCTACGTGGGGTACGGTCCAGCGAGCCGGACAATCGGTGGGGCGAGGGGTATCTGACCTTCCCCCAGCCATGCCCACACTCTTCACTCCTCCAGAAGTACTGCCTGCATATCTTTGCATGCAGAATCTCCATGTGGATTTTCTTGCTAATTCATTATTTAAATTTTCTCTCCTCCTTTTTTTTGTTTTGCTAGGGATAACCCAGCTCTGCACCCAAGCGTGTCCTGGTGGCACCCGTGGGTGACATGGAAAGCATCCCTTGGAATTTTATCTGAAGTGCAGGTTTGCTCCTGTGCTCTCTTCAAGGACAGAGCCGAACCGGGGGAAGCAAACACCAACCCTAGAAATCGTTTTTGCAGGCTTCAAAGCTAATAATGCCAAGGTTATTTGTATTAGCCAATCTCTCTAAAAGGGTAGGACTGAGATATTTGGGCCACACCGCAGTAGGTGTCACTGAACTGGGACTATTCCTGCAGTATTTGTGTTTGGGTGAGTGACGAGGGTCACCTTGCCCGTCAGCCAGGACCGCTGGCACCCCTTTCCCCACAGCGGTGGGTGCAGAGGGTCCCAAAAATGCAGGGCTGGCTCTCCCCAGCAGCGCTGCACCTACAGCAGCACACTGCCGGGCATCCCCCGCTCCGGATGCGGGCTGTCCGTAATCCTGGTTTTCATTATTTTAATGGTAAGATAAAACTTTTGTGTAGTGTGAAAAACAATCCTAAGCCTCCCTGTATTTATAGAAAGGGTTCAGACAGGCTGAAAAAAATGGTGTGTAAGGGCTGGAGACTGCAGGACAGCAACTAGCGTGAAGGGACACCGGTTGTAAATGGTCTGGAGATATTTTTTAACCGAAAATGAAATTCTAATGGCAGGAAAGTGCAACAGTGATGTTGGTGAGTAATTCAGGACGAATGCAGAGACCAGCAATTACAGGTAGCAACCAAAAAGGTGGAGAGTGGTAAAATCCTCTAACCCTGCCAATGGATTTCTAATTTCCAGCTAGGAATAGCAAAGCCCTCTCAAGTTTTTCAGATTCCTTAAAATACTGTGGCTTTGCTTGATGGCCAAAACCACTGCTGCTTTGGAAGAAGCCTCTCTGCTTCTTGTTTTGGTGCTGAAGATGTGCATACGAGCCCAGGAGCTGCAGAGGGCTGCAGCGAGGTCTGTGCCGTGGGCGGCATTTTGGGTGCAAAAAGCCTCAGTGCTGGGACCGGGAGCGGACATGGTACCCGGGGATGTACGGCACATGGGCAGAGCAGCCTGTAAAATATGGAAAATAGCATGCAGGGAGGAGGGAGGCTTGCTGGGAGGCAGGCAGCAGCTGGGGGAGCTGGCAAAGTTGTCTGGGGGGGCAGTTCTCCACCTCCGCTCCCTTGCTCTGCCCCGGGATGGCTCCTGCCGGGGGGATTTGGGGGTTGTTTTTTCCCATGAAAGCCTTTGCTTTGGCTTTCCATGGGGGACCCGTCCTTGGCCACTTCTGTGCATTTCCCACCTGCAGCTTCACCTTATGTCCCGATGAAGTTTTTTCTTGCTACTTAATTTTCCCTGCACCTTTGCGCGCCTTTGAATGGGCTCACCTGGACCAAGAACAGCTGAAACACTTTGAGAAACAAACACTCTGAATGTGTCGGGATGTTTTTCGACCCCTTTGGCGGGGCTGGGCAGTGTGAAGCAGCCCGCTGGCCGGTGTCTTTGGTTTTGGGAGATGCCAGCAGCCTTGCTGGTGCCCAACACGCAGCGATGCTGCCCCTCGGCTTTGTCCTGGGGAGACTCGGCAGAGCAGCCAAGTATGGAACGGGGGGTGCTCGGCAGAGACATCCCTGCCTATTCATGAGGGATATTAATGTACTTTGCAAGTTGGCTTCTCCTGCATTTCGGGCTGGTGTAAATTAGGACCAGGCCAAAAAAGTCAGGGGGGCTGCACCAGTGTAAACTGGACTTCGTAAAGTAAAAAGGAGAGGCCCCTTTTGTCAGGCGATGGCTTTGCCTCAGAAGCTAAATGATACATAATGTTTATATAGTGTTTTGCCTCTCCTAAATGCAGGCTAGACATTAATTGATTCCAGGTTTGCTCTGTGAAGTAGGTCAGCTCTTTCCATTTTGCAGATAAAGGAGCGGTGGGGATTGCCGAGGGGTGCACGGGGGGTCAGCGCCGGCGCTGGGGCACCTATACGGATGGCTGCCCTCGCCATCAGACCACGCTGCCTCCCTAAATGTACACCGCTTCTGATGTATGTCACAATCAGCTGTGACTCTGTAAACCCGGCTACATTAAGCCCGGTTCAAATGAAATCTGTTTATGTCTCCAACGCTCGCTGCTGGTCAAACCAGGACCTAACTAACCTAACGCTGTTTGTGTTCAAAGCCTCTTAAACCTCCGCTCTGACCATCTTGCAGTGAAATATAAAGTACTTGCTGGGACCTGGCTGGAGTCCAGGGAACCGTTTTGGACTCCCCCCTCTCTTTTGCTTGTAGGGCCGTTTAGAAAAAGCATCGCACGTTTTAAACAGTGATGGAAAAAAATAATTTTAATTCACTTCTGTTTACATAGCATTGGAAGCTTGCGAGGGTTTGTAGAGACAATTATTAATGGTTTAAACTGGTGTGGTAAAATGTTGCCTTGGGAACAGGAGCTGGCTCGCAAGCCCCCGGCACTGGTTTAGCCAAGCGCTGGCCCCACGGGCTGCACCGGGGGAGCTGGGGAGGGAGAACCTCGCGGTTTGGTGGGTCCCACTGTTGTGTTTCCTCTTGGCATCTTGGAAACGGCCTCCTGCTCATTCTGCTGATGTTGAACTACTAAAACCCAAAGCCTGGGTCTGGGGAAACACCTGGTTCTTGCTGGTTGTCTCCATTTCTGGCTGCCCAGCTTGGAGGCGTTGGGTGGCCGGATCGTAGGGAATTGGGATGGACCCAAGCTCGGAGCACCGCTCTCCTTCACTACTGTCCCAAAGCTGACCTGCAAAGCCTCTCTCTAGCTTAATTTCATAAATTTGGTCCAGCTTTTTGGGAGCATGGCCCTTTATCGTTGGTTTGGCCATTGTGTGAATCAGACTGTGCTCCTCCAAAGCAAGTAGAGTCATACCCGAGTGTGCACCGGGTGGATGTGAGAGGGGAATCGGGTCCCATGTAAAGTGCCCTGATCTCTTTCCGACCAGCGGAGGAGGTGGGGATGAGCAGACACACGGGCACACCTGCGGCACGAGCCTGGCCCGCGTGTTACACGCATCCTTGCACGCATCCACCAGAAGACTCAGACTCGGTTTTACTGGTCTATCGCACAGCGGGATCTTGCACCTATAAAACTGCTCTTAATTACTTCCTAAGTTACTAACCAGGGTGATGTCGATTTTGTCTTATAACCCAACAGGACTTTGTCAGTTTAGTATAAACCCCTGCCCACCATAACTTTCTTGTCTATATATATTGGCGTATGATCACACACTGGATGCACGTGTCCGTGGCTGGTTTTTGGACACCCATTGACCTGCTCTCCAAAGCTGCCCATGCCATTTTTGCTTTCCAGCCTATGCCCACCACACTGCAGCCCTTCCGCACGCAGAGCTGTGATGCTGCTCTGGGGCTTTAGCAGGTTGGTAGTGCCTGCACGAGGGGTAACACAGCCCGGGAAGGGCCTGGGAGCCCGGGTTGGAGGGGGACGTGCTCCAGGTCCTCCCTCCCAGGGTGGCCAGCTCACCCGTGCACAGGGAGGAGGGATTGTCCCCTATAGCCGTGGCACTGACTGCCTCTGATCTGCTTTCACCCTGCTTTGCCAGCTGACTTTGAAGCAATGGCAAAGAAAATAGTAGAGAAAATGATAGTTGGGAACTAAGCCCATGGCAGCATCAGCTTCTGCAGCATCCAGACTCTGCTTTGAAGCTCCCCACTCAAAAGACTACTTCTGTGATCCCCGGGGATTACCGTGCACCGTGGTATTCATCCAAGTGCCAATATTACAGAATGCATAAGTACCTGATTTATCTGCCTACTTTGCAAGTCAACCTTGCACAACAGGTTATGGGGGTGCTTAAAGGCATGTTGGTGTGAGAGGCTGGTTCACTGTTATTACTGCCACTCTGGCTCTGGCTGAAACAAGTGTAGGACTAATCTGACCTCATTAACGGACTCTGATGTATTCTAAAAGGAAATCTGCCATGTGTGAAACGTATTTAAAAGGGAAAAATTAATTTATGAGGACAAAGAAGTTTGCATACAGACAAGAGACTGGTCTTTTCTAGAGGACTCCCTTGAGGTGTCATGACATATATTTCTCCAAGGCTGCAGACCCTGAACAACACAGTTATGTGACAGTGAGACATGGATAGAGAAGGGGCTTCCCTCTGCAGTTGCTGGGGTTTTGCAGTACGGTTTTTGCCCCGCGTTGGGCGAAGGCATTGGATGAAAGATCTGTGAGTAACACAGGGACTGAGGAATGCTTTGTGTGCTTCGTCATCACCTGTGTGAATCAGATGGGGAGAACAGCCTTTATTCTGCAAGATGACCTCATCCCAGGGGGATTTTCCTTGAAAAAGGCTGGAAATTTGTTCCAAAAATGTGCTCCTGGGTGGAGTCCAGTCTTGTCCTCCACAGGAGGTAGTCTTCAGATGGATGCTGTATTTGATATGAGGCTCATAGGTAGCATCACGCTCTGACACATAAAAGTCATGAGACCCAGAGCCAGCCCCACCGCCTGTCCCAGCAGCAAGGAATATTGTAGGGAGGGTCTGAACTCCGTGGGAGCTTCCCGGAGTTCAGGGAGTGGAGAGTCCAGTTAGAAGGAGATTAAGAAAAGGCCTGAAAATGGGCTTTCTGTCGTAATAGGGATAATTACCTGAATCCTTCAGTTCATGCTTCTCTTGCATGCCTGTGCGCCTGGGCTAATTCCAACGGATGAAGTTATTCTGGACTGATGCTGGCATGGGAAGAGGATCGGTCCCGGAGTTTTGAGACCCGACATTAATGCTCACAGGTGTAAGACAGCATGTGGGAAAAATGCAGCTGGGGACAGCCGTGACTGGAAGCAACAAAAAATCTCAAACCAGCACAGAACCTGCCTGTAGAAATACCCAAGCGATTGCAATGAATGTTTCATTGCTTACCACCCTAGGCATGGGGTCTACCCCGGGGGCCTTGTTTTCTAGCCAGTTTTCCATTTTTTGCACCAAAACTGGGCACTTCTGGACAGTGTTCTAGCATTCTATTTATTGGGACGCTTCCTGGCAGGCTGTGCCCATGCCTGGTGCCTGCCTCGCCACGGGGTTACTGCCGTGGGTGCGGATCAGTGATCCGAATGGAGACCTTTGGGAGTCAGGTCCTCAGCCTCTGGGCTTAGATGTTACAAAGAAGAAAATGGTAAAACAAAACATTTGGAAATCTGTTTCTTATTTACTGTACTGCCAAGCTGCTGTAAGACTTGCTGGAATCACAATCCCAGAAAAACAGGGTGGAAAGGATTTTCCTGCTGATATTGTTGGCGGTGGGAGAGGCCTCGCTGCCCGGGGGCTGGGACAGGTGGGAACAGGGACAGGGACAGGGATGGGCTTTCTGCTTATTTCTGAGGGTGAGGAGGAAGGAAATGTTCCTTGGTCTCTTCAACCCTTTCCAAGGGGGAAGTTTGTTAAATATTGTGAAAAACAGACTGGAATACTTGGGGAAGGGATACTTGGAGAGACACTTCACAGGTTAGTTTTTGGTGGTGACGAAGGGTAAACGTGATGTCAGGTCGTGGTGGCAGGAGAAAAAGCATCAGCTGCTCCGGCCAAAGCAGGTTTTTGCTGGATGTTTCCATGCTCATCGCATCGCCTGGAAGGACGTCCCGGCACTACCTAAGCGTGAGGCGCCGAGGGAGATGCCGAGGCAGTCTCTGCTCTGTGGGCTGGGGAGCAGAAGATATTTTACCGTACCAGGCAGCTCTTCCCAAGGCAGCGAGGTCTCACATCTGCCATTTCTCCCTACAAGAGCCTGCATCTCTCCTGGGAATGCTGCACATCACCGCTGGCTGCTTGTGCACCCTGCAACCAGGGTAAGCTGAGCGGGGAAAGTTTCCCAGAGACTTTTGGGCCATGATGCCAGGAGTCATAATTGCCTTGGCAGAGGCAGCCACAGTTGTTCAAACCTGCCCTCTCGCCCGTGAGTCAGAATGGAAGTGCTGGAGTCATGGAATGGCTCGGAGCAAAGATGCAAAGCTGGGAATTGCTTTCAGAGCTTTTTATTTCCTTGAAGGCAAGTCTGAAAAATATTAGTGAGGGAGCAAGAGAGACTCTAGCAGTCTCAGATCCTGCCTGCAGCCCGCAAAGGCAGCGCCAGCCTTTTCCAGCTGGGACGGCAGGCAGCACCAGGAGCCCTTGCTGCCCGCAGCGGATGGGACCGTCTCTGGGATGGGGCCCCCAGCGAGGACAATGCCATGGCAGGGAAAGCAGCCGTGCAGTTTTTGGGTGCCCATGGGTGAAGCGGGTGAGCCCTGGCACCGGTGACGTGTCCCATGAGCCGTTCGGGGCATGTCTTGCAGAGGTGGCATTCACCTGGCAGCCACATTCCTGCTTGGAGTGCGGGGGGACGCGGCTGGTCCTGGTGGTGGGACAGAGCCCCAGCTCATCAGGAAGGTCTTGGGGAGCACTGAGCCTCCATGTATGGGGCTACATATGTAAGTGTGTCCTATTTAGGTCAGAAAACCTCAGGAGATGGCTCAGCAGCGTTTCTTGAGGACAACTGGCTTTGGGCAGCTCGGAGGA
Organism: Elanus axillaris; assembly: GCA_026212715.1. Lineage (NCBI taxonomy): Eukaryota > Metazoa > Chordata > Aves > Accipitriformes > Accipitridae > Elanus > Elanus axillaris. The sequence goes on along the minus strand of JANZLQ010000044.1, from coordinate 18,240,851 downwards.
TCTTCCGTAGTGAAAGCACTTTGGCTTTTGAAGGGTTTGTCAGACCCCCTCTGGTCTATGCAATGGAGCAAGGAGCAGAACCGAGCGGGGATAAAACCTCAGCAGCACCAGCCTGGGGAGAAGGGATGGGAGATCTCCCAGGATCATGTCCTTGCCTGTGCCACCCAGCTCCATCTGAGCATGGGGAGAGAGGCAGCAGGAAGAGCTGGAGGCCCACAGGAGCGTGGGATAGGTGCTGATGGAGCTGGGGCTTTGCAAAGCCTCTGTGGGGAGGACTTGGCACGTGAACCGCTTCCAGCGCATGGAAACCATGATGGGTGATGGTCAACGTGGCTCCACAGGGTGGCTGAAGTGGTCGGAACCTGGTGGCAGCTGGGATGTCCTGAGGTCGGTATCAGACCAGTCTGGAGGCAGGTGGGAATGGAAACCCCAGTACCAAGCTCTTCCCAACCTTGGGGAGGTCCTGTCGCCTCCAGACTCCAAGTTCATGGCTCGGAGCCATCTCTCGTTTAGTCCCAGCGAATTACCGAGCCCCAGGAAGCCTACCTTACTGAGCTTTTGTAGAAGTCAAGGGCTCAAATTGAGCAGGAGCTTGGGGAAACCGTTTCCCTTGTTAAAATAAATGTATTAGTTTAATACGTACCAGGAGAGGATAGGGAGTTCTCCTTGTTAAATATTTACCAGTCAAACCCTGCTGAGGACTTACTTGGAGCAATTCAGCTTTAGTGATTTCCTTCTATTGTGGTCTAAGTCTCCAGCATCGCTGGGAAACTGCCCGGCAGGGCCAGGAGGGCAGGCAGCAGACCCGAGCCCCGGGCAGTGGAACCACGGCCGGGATGGCCGCCCACCGCTCCGGGGACACTGCGGGGCCTTGGCGGGTCCCCAAATCCGCTCTGGGACCTCCACGGAGATGCTAGCACCTGCCCGGAGCAATGGAGCGAGCAGCCTGCTTTCCGAAGGGGAGCAAGGGGTGGGAGAGATGCCCAACAATAAGGTAAAAATAAATTTAAAAAAAAAAAAAAATGTGTAGAGACCCAAAATGTTGCTCTGAGCCTTACCTGTCCTGGTAGCCCCTGAGAGAATCCTGGTAGCCCTTTCCCAGACACACCACAGTGCATTTTAACAAGGAGCGTAATTTCTATGAGGGCTGATCCCCTTGAGAGTGTGTATCTTTGCAAAGAACCCAAACTGTGAATTATCTTCATTTCCCTAAGATGTCCCTCCTGCTACCTGATGGTGGAGTTAAGCCATATTCCAATAATCTTCCATAGTTCAGGATTTCCTGAGATAGCTATTCTATTTGTAGGAACAATTCTATATTTATGTTATTTACATGTATATATACTAATTTGACACACATTTATATTAATAATTTAATTATCATTTATAAGTTCATATTCCAGCAATCCCTGATGGTTCACGATTTCTTAACATTGGTAACCCATTTCTTTCTAACCAAGCTAAATTCGGATTATTTGTATTTTTGGTGACTCCACATTGTTTTGTAACAATGCTGCTGCTTCCCCTTTAACTCCCCAGAATAAAATGGAAGTACTGGAAAACATGGGGGGTCTCTATGGAAATGCTCAGGAATTGTTGGTCCCTCAGTCTCCTGAAATACAGCAACTGCAAATTTTTCAAGGACTGTGGGAGGGTATATTTTTTAAAGAATGACTCTATGAATAACATTAAGAGAAAACAGCTACATCAGGTTTGCAACCAGAAATGTGGATAGTCTAGGAGACATCAATTGTTAGAAGTAAACAACAGCCCTGATTCAACAAAGTTCTTAAGCAGACACTTAACTTTAAGCATGCACTTAACACAGGCTTCAGCCAGGCGTTAACATATGTTCTGCTATATAAAGAGGGACTTAAGTACGTACTTACAGTTAAGCTTGTGCTTAAGTGCTTTGTTGAATTGGGGCCAATACTTCAGCTCTCCCTCTGTCTCCCTAACATTAACTGTGCCTGACATCCAGGAAATTCAAACAGGGGCTGCTGTATTCACCTACCGGCATTTCTTTTCCCTTCAGACAGGGGCTGAAGTCTATTTTGCAGCTCTGGGTGGCAGGGTCAGGCCACCTCATGCACCTTCGCGCCCCCATGGCTCCCCGTCCCTCGGGACCCCCACCCCCGTGGGGTCACCTGGGGAGAGACCGAGAAATAGTCACACTTGTAAGGCTCTGTGAAGACCCCACCTAGAAGTCTTTTGTGCCTTTATTTCTACCGGGGTTTAACTCAAGATATTTTTCCATAATATTTTGTGTCATCATAAAAGATGCTTGCTTGCTTTGTGCTTATTTTCAGGTGGTTGTTATTTTAGTCCTGAGCATGAAGAATCGTACTGTGCAATGATTTAGCCTCCCTGGTCAACCTTTGTGCGTGAAAACTTAATTTTGCAAGTTGCTGCTTTTGTAGCTTTTTCTCCTGTTACATCCCCCATCCGCTGAGTTGTGCATATCAGCAGGTGAATGTGAATGGGAAAGGCCTTGGTGTCTTCGCGGGTTGCCGATGACCTCCTGAACCAGCCTGGATGCTCCGAGATGCCCCTCCAATTAGCTTGAGGCTCTTCTTCTTGCCCGTAGGTCACCTTCATTTCAGACCCAAGTCACTGAGGATGAAGGTCTTCTCATTCTGGTCACTGCAATGGCGCGTTGAATCAGCATCACGGAAAGCCCCGAAGCCCGGCTCTCAGTTGTTTACGTGGCTTGGGATCGATTCATCATCACTTGCTGGCTTTTATTTGCAGTGAACCAGATTTCTCCCAAAACTTGAACAGATCTTGTTCCATGAGCTGGGGAGAGCTCAGTGGAAGCCGAAACCCAAGTCGGTACCTCCAGACCCAAATCACACGAGGCAAATCCTGAACGAAGCATCTCCAAAGGTTTCCTGATCTGTAGGTGAAGTTCTGCCCTTCTTGCAATCAAAGGGGATTTTTGCACTTGCTTCAATGGGGCCAGAGCTGCTTTCTCCCCAGGATTTTCCTTCTGGACAGTTTCTAAACTGTAGGTATGGCAGAAGCTCTCTGGAAGAGAGACAGCAAACCTGCTGCCTTTCCCAGCCCCGGCTTTCTGTCTACACCACCTCTCTACCCAAAAGGTCGTGGCTGGAGAGGCAAGGTCACTGCAAAAGAGAGGGTTTTGGTTTGTCAGTCAAAGCCAAGTGCGATGACCCTGTGGCCTTCAGCTAGACATGACTCAGGGAGCATCATCTAGATATGACACTAAGTTTTCTTGAATAAAAAAAAATAAAATTTCTCAAGACCTCAAGGACCAGCTCTTCAATGCTTATTTTCTTTGCAGATGGCAGCATCCAAGTTCCAGTTATTTCTCTGTTGGAAAATAAAACAAGTCTACCAGAAGAAAAGGAATGTGAGTTTGCAGCACAGTTTGGTACCTGGAAGACTCCAGGCTGGAGCACACACTCCTGATTTATGGTGTACTTGTTAAAACCACTTGTTCTTGTCATAACAAAACAGATCCAAGTGAAGCTGGGTAGAAGGTCTCCTTCTAGTTGGCACTTCATCATGGCTTCTTACTCTGTCTTAGGTTCTGGGGGTTTACAGTTATATAAAACTTAATGAATCAGTATACTTTAGATTTCCTTCCTAATGCATATGGGTTCAATTAACTGCACTGTTTGCTTATTTAAGCGTTTTCATTAAATTGCTTTACTATATTTTCCCGCAATTGAAGGGGAACATGGTGGGGCTGATGCCATCTGCCACCATCAGTTTAGCAGAACCTTTTTCTTTGTTCAGACCCATTCTTTTTCATTAGAAGAGACCCTCCCACCCCCAGTTCCCTGTGTGCCACGCACTTACTGCATTCTCCTCTTCTGACTGCAGACTGATAAATAAAAAGCTTGTGCAAGGACCTTCACGTATGGCATTTTTTAAGGCTCTCTTTTACAAGATCAGGTTGTGTTTTGCTCCCCCGTCTCTCCCCCTGCTTGCAGATTCCTTTTTGCTCCAGCTTGTGAATAAATAATTGTTGCTATTACAATAGCTAGCAGCTCTTGCTGCCTGGCTCCGCGGGGTGAGGGATTGATTCGGCTAAAACACCCGGCCGGACTACAGGCTCAGCCCAGGACAGCAAGGACAAGGCAGGGGAGGCTTTTTCCATGTTTTTGAGGAATAGCCGATCCTAGACATCCCACCAAACCTTCCTAAAGGTCCTACTCATGGCAGGGGGTGGTCTCCCTGCCAGCGGCCCTGCTTCACCCGTGGCTTCATTTTTGGATGTGGCGCCTTTAGGACTGACTTCCCACACCGTCCTTGCCCCAGCCCAGAGCTAGTGGTTTATTACATTCCTCCTTGTCGCTTTACTCCGTCCTTTCGAGCTGCGTCTTGCCAGCATAAGGGCTCACCGCGAGCGGCCCTGTGCTTCTCAAATGACTGGCGGTCCCAAGGGGGCTGCAGCCAGCATCCCTCCGAAACACCCCGCACCGCCGTGGGGATGCCCATCGGGGACTGACGATGCCTTACCCCCATTTTACGGACAAACTGAACTGAATAAACTCACCCGCTTCGTTTGGGAAACAATCCGCACCTTGTAACACAAAGCAAGGGCTCTATAGGCATCACGAATAGGAAAAAAACCTCCTGAAGTGTATAATAGAAGAAGGAAAAACATTCATCCTTGAGGACTCTCGTCCAGAGGTGGGCTTTTTGATTTGAAAATGCCGTGTTTGATATCGTGTCAGTTATCTGCCATCGCTCGGTTAGGGAACAGAGGAAGGCATGAGTGCTCCTGGAGCAAACTGATATTTTGCAATACAGTCTGGGGAGGAAAACGCCCTAGTATTTATCATTTTCTGCTCCCTGTTACAGGCATTTTATGTTAAGGGAAGATGCAAAGAGAATAAATAACTTGCCCTAAAGGTACACAATGAATCTGTGGCAAGGCCAGCAAAAGAAACATTTTTAACCATTGCTTGCCAAAGCCTTGCTCAAGCAGGACTTTCGGTGAGGACATCCCAGCCCCTTGTCCTCCCCAAAGTCTAAGGAAACTGCTGTGGCCGTGGAGGACCAGAGGATGATGCTGTGGGACCCTCACCCAGCCTGTACCCCCTTTTGTAGAGGGGTTTCACTTTGTGGAGCAATATACCAGACCAAACGGCTTCAAGAATGAAAAGAAAGAAAGAAAAAAACCAAACCCACCCTTCGAGCCCTTCCGTTTTCAGTAAAGGGAAATGAAGAAAAAGCAAAATGTGGAAAAATACATTTAAACTGGAAGGAAAAGCATCCCCCCCCCCCAACCAGTGGCAAGATTTTTTTCTTCCTTCTCTTATTTTCAAAAAGGTTTTCTGATTTCTGTTCTTGTCAAAGAAAAATGCAGAGAAAGCACCAGAGGTTTTGCAAAATGTCACCGAGTTACCAAATTAACCTTTGGGGGGGTTTTGCAGAAAAGATCAGCTGGAAAAACATCAGCTTGGACCCTCGGCTGCATCCCAGTCCCTCCCTGCCCGATGCCTACTGGGCTCGGGGACCCCAACCTCTGCTAACAGCCCCGCAGGCTGCAGGGACCCCCATGCAACTGGCTGGATTTGCCAAAATCCTAAGGAATCACCTGAAAAAACCAAACTGGTGCAGAGCCTGAGCTCTGGGAGGCTTTCTGAGAGCATGGCTTGACAGCCCTGCCAGCTCCAACCACTCTCTGGTGCCTTCTCTTCTTGAAGTGAGGCATAAAATAAATTGAAGCTGCTGGCTGTGGTAAACATTCCCTCCAAACATGCCTGTTCTTGATACCCCAAATGCGGATACTCAATTGTGGAAGAAAATGGAGAAAGAAAAAAAAAAAAAAAAAAAAGAAAAGAAAAGGAGAGAGAGAGAAAAAACCCGACGCTTCCAAGACACTAAAAATAGACTCTGATCACTTACCAAATGGTAAAATGAAAATGATTTGCTTTGAATAGTCTCCAGAAAGGCTCAGATACAATGTCTTGTGGAGCAAAATTGAATCAGTTGAAAGTGCAGACGCCAGCTCAGCCTAATCCCTCCCAGCTGCTTTGCTTTGCTTTTTTTCCAACAAGCAGCCCCTAAAAGTCATCTCCCTAATCCTGCAAACTGAAATTCAATCTTGTATTTTTTTTTTTAAATCAAGTTTCAAGCCTGGGGCTTGCAGGGTGGGGGAAGAGGAGGAGGGAGGGCTTTGGGGTTGCCTCCTTCCCCTCGACCTGACTGCAGTAAACACAGCCTTGAATTCAAGGAAAAGCTTTAGACTACAATTCGCTTGGCTTGAGCCAAACACACAAATCTGATGCCTTTAAAGCCCCTCCAGCAGACGGTAGATAGCTTTGAGATGCTCGCTAAATGGCTGTCTGGTTGCTGCCTTTTTTGTTGTTGATTGGGGGCCCAAGGAGACCTTGTCTCTGGGTTGTTTTTTCTTTCCTTTTTTTTTCTTTTTTTTTTTCGGTGTCTGCTTTTATCAGTGAGTTGGGGTTGGGCATTTACCTAATGCAAAGACCAAGACAAACAATTTCTCACAGAGGCTGGTGATTGCGGCCAGGCAGTGCATGTACGGGCTCTGCTATCTCGGGGAATATCCAGAGGTATTTATGACACTTTCCCAAGAGTTTCCCGACTCCTGCCCTCCTCTCCCCCAGCTTCTTCCCTGTGTGCGACTCGCAGGGACTCAGCAAAGGCTCCCGGGGCATCCCGGTCCTCGGCTCCCTCTGAGGCACCTGGGAGCGTAATTCCATGCACTTCCAGGCTTGCCTTGCCAGTCTTTGCCACCTGACGGTCCACTGATCCCGATATTTTTTTGGCATCAAGTGATACTGCTTTGGTTTGGGAGAGTAACTGAGAATTGATAAAATAGCAGCAAAGCATTCAAAACCCAAATCCCACAGCTCAGCATCCTGATAATCAAATGCGTGAGGCTGAACGCTTCCAAACTCAGGGCTTCAAAAGTTTTCCCCCCTTCAGCCACGCAGGTTGGCCCTGTGAGTTCTTGTCTGAACCCAGGTCAGAGTCCAGAATCTGAGCAGGAAAAAAAAAAAAGATGGCTGAGAATGAGAGGAGGGAGGGTATCATTTTACAGTATAGAAACTCCTGTAGGAACAGCTGCAGGCAGGTGTAGATTTGCCTGGTCAGGGAAGGATTCGGAATACCAGAAAAAAATAGGAAATCAAACTTACAAGGAGACACTGGAAAGCTCAGGTGGGAACCTTGGATATCAGTTCTCTTACCCTGATATACATGATGACAAAAGACATACGTACGTAACACCGCTGCAGCTGCCACAGCCACGTGAGTATTTCAAGTTGGAAATCAGTCCCATACCGCGAAAATCACACATTTCACAGATGCAGGGACAATTGTTCTGTCTGTTCCCAATGTCCACTCCTCTTCATCTTCTGGACATAATGGTCTTGACACCCCCCTGCCCCCGCCGCGTCAGCAGCGAACTTCTATTTGTTTGCAACTGGCTGTTGTTTCTGCTTTGAGACACGCGGGGTTACGCGACATTTAGACAATACGCATTCTTGCTCTCTGTATCCCCGTACCCATCAGCCTGAGACAAGGCTGGGTCACTGAGAGTGATAAAAGCATTATTATTGAAGTTACTTTCAACTGAATTACCTCTTGTGTAATGAGGGGCAGCATGTCGGCTACCTGGATCGAATGGCCCCATGTGTTCATTCCTGGATTTTATGGTGTAAACTGATGGACAGTTTAGATATACATACAGAGATAAATGGGTAGAGGTACACAGGTATGTGGGAGATGGATGAATTAGAATAATTGGCATCATTACAGAGGCATATACAGGGTCTGTGCAGAGGATGGATAATTTAATATTAATACAGAAGTGATGATGGAGGGAAAGCATGTGTATTTGACATAGGCTGGGCAACCTAGCCAGGGGTTTGGTATGGTAAGTGTGGCCTTGATGCACATCAGGATAAGTAGAATACATGTGGGATGTGTTCTGTTAGAGCAAGGGCCACCTGGGTGGGCAGAAAGTTTACGTAGGAGCTGGCTGGATAGCTGGGTAGTGGAGGTAGGGATGAGGTGGCTGACGGGCTGCATATGAACCCATGGGATAAATATGTACACAGAGGAGTCACTGGCTGGATTTACCTTAAACCAGAAATATTTGAAAATGTAGAGCTAAGTATGGGAGAACTATAGAGGGAGGAAAGGAAGAAAGAGAGAAAGAAGGAAGGAAGGAAGGAAGGAAGAAAGAAAGGAAAGAAGGAAGAAAGAAGGAAGGAAGGAAGGAAGGAAGGAAAGAGAGAGAGAGAAGGAAAGAAAGAAAGAGAAAGAAAAAGAAAAGAGAAAGAAAGAAAAGAAAACACAGAAAGCTTAGACTAAACCTGAAATTACTAGACAGATAAATATGTACGGGATTGATTGCAGCATATCTGAGCCTGACAGCCATATTAAAATGAGGAAATGAGTGTCTGTGTATTACTTATCGGTTTGTTGAATGGGGTGTGGAACAGATAAATGTGGAAGAGAGAAAGCTGAATCGGGTAGGTAAAGTAACTGTTGGGTGGCTGGGAAGTTAAGCAGAGTAAATGTAATGTGGATAGATTAAAATATGGAAATGTGGACTATTGCAAGTAGGTATTGTAAGTACGTTGCTGTAACAGGTAGCAAGTAGATAAGTACAGGTATAACAGAAACCTTAGCGGGACATATGGAATAAATGGGGACATGAACTGATATCTGTATCAATTAACATGTTTGGGTAAACTGATATGTAAAGATATTCTGGGCTACACAAATTAAATACAAATGACATGAGCAGCGGTGGCACTAACGGTTCTAAAATGGGAAAATGGACATAAGGAGGAAGAGGTGATCCACTAGAAATACTGTGAATATTCTGGGGTTAGGTCAGCTGAGTAGAAATGGGGTGGATGGGTGGATGAAGAAAAGGCTATATATACTGACTTACTGATTACTCACTGAGCTTGTATTAGCTAGATTGACCAGATAAACCTGTAGAGAGCAGATTAATAAATCAAAGGCCAAAAGAGAAAGATTAAATTGAGAGGGACAGGTTTAGAGCAGACAGAACATGTGTTGTCTAGTTAAAGGGATGGAAAGATAGCTGGAAGGATGGAATAAATATATGACTAATACAGCCAGAAAATATGGGCTGATAGGGTGAATAGGGCACTGATTGTGGCGAATGTAGGTAGAGGGAGCAACAGATAAAAGAAGAACAGTAACAGAGTTAATAGATGAGCAGTTAATAGAGTAGTAGAGGAGTAATACCCAGAGGGAGGGCATCTAGTCATCGAGACTCCCTGCAAATACAAAGACATAGAAGTGTGAAAAGGGTGACGTACAGCCGTAGATGAGCGAAGGAAGTATTGGGTAGATACAAAAAAAGATAAAGTGCACAGACAGGAGAGAAGAGTAGATGTGGGAAAAAGCAAAAAAGCACTTAAGGAAGAGTCGGATAAAATGGGCATGGAGTAAATAGATTACATATAAAATTCATACAGAATAAAGACTTTATGCTGAAAAAACAAGCTTGGAACAATTAGCAAGCTAACAGGTTGGACTAGGTATCGGGTAGATAAAGAGACAGAGAAGTATTCATGAGCTGGGAGTGTTGAGAAATTAGCCTGATGATCAAGTACGAATTAGAGGGATGTTAAACGAGGAAGTAAATCCTGGACGGGATGATTGATGAAGAAGGATGTGGGTGCACATACAGATGACTGGGTACCAGGAAGCTCATCAGAGTGGGTACGAGTGAGCAGAGAGATGAATATGGATGTAACAAGGAGCGAGATGAAAATATATAGTTTACCATGTGCTATGGAAATCTGGAGAGATTAATTAAAATTTGCATCAGATTGATCAGATAGATAAGTAGTCACAGGCCTTAGCTTAATGAGTATGTATAAAAGAGACTGCAAAAAAGATCATTAATCGTGACGTTAGTTGCATTGATGTCTTAGGCATGACAGCAAAAAGCGCAAGCGGTGAATACATCAGTGCTGTAAGAAAGGATGAGAGCAATTAGTAGATGTGAGATAGACTAGATGTGTGAGATGAGTGTATGCAAAATAGGCAAAGAGGTCAGGTAAATGAGAATACATGGGGAAAGTGGATTGCTGAGTGTTATGAAACTCAACTATAAGCACCTACAGGGATGTGTGGGAGAGAAAATTAGGTGATCTGCGGTCGTAAGATGGGCAGAAGGAGAACAGATCTGTTTGCACAAGAAAGAAGCACAGAGAAATTACATGATCAAGGCTGAGGTGTGACTCCCAAACCAATCCTAAAACTAAGCCTAATTCTAAACCCTGAGACAAACCCAACCCTAAGATTACAGCTTATCCTAACACAACACTAAGCCAAACCTAACCCTAATCCCACAGTATCTGAACACAGCGCTAACCCATAACCCTAACCTCACCTAAAACTCTGCACCCAATACCTGACCCTAACGCAAGCTGAAACCTACCACTGACCCTGATCCTAATCATACTCCTATCCTAAACGTAACCCATGCCTCATCCTAACCCAGCCATAACCCAAACGTAATCCTAAAAGCTGAGCCAACCCTATCCCTAACTCTAAACCAATCTCAACCCAACTCTAAGCCTAACCCAACCCTGACCCTAACTCTAAGCAGTAAGTCTTAAGCCTATCTCTAACTTAATCTTAACCCTGCACCTTAGAGGAACAGGTAGAAATATATGATACATTTGTATTTAGCTGATACTAAACTGTGTTAAAACAAAAGAAAGAAGATTAGGTAAATATGTCAGAGGTGGTGTTGCCAGTTTTAAGTATTGTAAAGTTATATGTCATTCGTTAGCTACGGGGAGGTAGGAGGGTTCATTAAATGAGTGGGTCTAAGGCAGAGATGAACAAATTAAATACCTGTGTGTAGAACAGTTATACCAGAGACCTCAGCGCGTGCAAGTAAATAAGAAGTTCATCGTTACGATCTCAGATCAGCGATCAGATAGCTGAAGATATTGTGAACCGAGTGATACGTGCAACCAGCGGTTACATCACACATCCAGGTAGGCTTGAGGTAGACAAGTATTTGTGTGGGATGGACAGGTAAGAGGAAACGTAAGGCAGGCGAATACCCACAGAGCGGGGGAGCTGAGGAAGGAATAGGTGTGTACGCTGTCAGAGCTTCTTGAAATGTATGGCGAGGACAGGTAATGGGATGGGTCCAGCTCGGGAAAGCGGACAGGACCACAGATGGGCAGTTTCTGCCTTTTTCAAGTTACGACCCCTGCAAGCCTGACCGGTGGAGGTGCCAGCCCCTGCCCGGTGAGCTTTCGCCCACGGACCGCAGGAGAACGCTGCTTGCTGCTCTCCCCGAAGCCCTGGAGATGAGACGGGGCCAGGGAGGGGAGCGGGTCCCGCGTTCATGGCGCGGGGCAGGGGCTGGGGTAGGTGTCCCGGTCGGAAGGAGGGGGTACGGGCAGGTGGGATGGGGCTGTGGGCTGATGTGCTCGGAGGTAAAACACACAAAGCCACTGAAGGTAAGGGGATGAGCTTTCAGAGGATGGGATCCAGCCCTTTTTGCTACCGTGCCAGGCAGGTTCGGTGCCACCGCGTCCCTCCGTGGGACCACAGAGGTGGGTCAGCAGAGGGGCCAACACCCATCTCAGCAGGCTCTGTGAGTGCAGGGCGAGAGCTTCCCCACCATAAACCTAACGAGTTTTCCTCCAGCTCCAAATATCTGCACTGACTTAGGGTATTTTATTCTCCTCACTGCAGGGAACAAGCTGGTGACGTGGGGCAGAGACTCACGCGGGACGTCGCAGCTCCGGTCTCCGCTGCTGAACCTGCCTTGGAGGGGATGCTCCCAAAATCTGCTGGCTTCTGCGGACCAGGGAGGGGAGGTTGCTGCCCGTTCCTGGGGAGGGGAGAGCGGGCTGGCCCCCAAAATTCTCACCTGCCTTTCCAGGTTTGCTTTCAAAGCTTCAAAACCTGCCTTTGTAAATGTTTAAAGAGTGGGGTCTTGCTTTGTGAGAGCGTGAGGTTAAATGCAGGACCTGACTTCAAACACGGACTCGTGAGAGCTCCAAAAAGCTTCCTTCGCCTGGCTTAACTTCATGCTTAACTTTAAGGAACTTTAGTTTGCTGACTTCAGTGGAGCGCGAGCGGTGCTGCGGTTATCCGTGGGCACAGCCCCGCTCCCGTTAAAATCTCCAGCTGGCCTCCGTGGGACCAGAGCTTCACCTCATACCCAGAAGCATTTTGCTGGGTAGTTTCCTTGTGTGCTTAAGTACTTTCCTGAATTAGCTCTTAAATGAGTGAACCCTCCTTCTAGACTTTCTGGGAAAAAGAAAAGAAGGGAGTGGAGGGAGAACGGGAATTTTTGAGGGTGCCCAAATGCCGAGAGCCAGCCTTTGGAAGGGATTTGGGTTCTCACAGTCTCACCCAGGCAGTTAGAGGAGCCTCAGAAGGAGCCAGAGCAGATACCTGTGATAGACATAGGCGCTGGAAGCTTTTAAAGATCCCGCTCTGTACTTAGCTGTATCTTCAGACATCTAAATCCCTCTAAAAGTCTCACTCTTCGTGTCTAAATCCCAGGTGCCTAACTCACTTCTAGGAAAATCTCACACCAGGACTGATTCAGTGAATCATTTTTTTAAATCTGGTCCTCACTCACATAGGGCTTTTGAAAATCCCACTGCTAATCTCCTATACCCAGGCATGTATCACTTTGAAGCCTGTAAAATAAATTGCTTTGCGCTCCTGGGGGACAGCAGCTACTTTGTCCCTGCTCAGACCAAGTCAGATTTTTGTTTCTTGCATATTAACACACAGATTGGGGGGGGGGGGGGGGGGGGGGCCCCGAA
>JANZLQ010000044.1:18163421-18205849 GCA_026212715.1 Elanus axillaris | reverse complement strand
GAAATGCTCTCCTGGTTCAGGACTTCAGCGTGGCGGTGGGTGCGCAGCGCCGAGCACCCCGGGGGGAGGCAGCAAACAGCCCCCGGGGCTGCAGCCGGGGCTGGAGGACTCAGGGCTCCGTGGGGATGCTTACGTGGGTGATACGGAGCAGGCACAGCGTGCTGCCCAGCCAGCCCAACACCCATGCCCAGGCCCTTCGTCCAGTTTAATTTTCCAGGGATGCTTCTGGAGTTTCAGACGCTTCATTTCTCATACCTACCCCCCTGGAAGGTCTCCTCTCAAGGGAAAAACACACAAGGCACGCGGAGACCGAGCGAACACGGCGGCGGGGACATGCCTTGTGCTTTCCTAAGTAGAGTGGGCACACACGCTTGCACACACACACACACAGAGGCTATAGCCGTAGCCGAAACCCAAGGACAACGAATATGGAATGGATCAGAAAGATAAATAGCATAAAATCAGGAACAGTCCAGTCCCACACTTGCCATTTGTTATAGAGAGAAGAAGTAAATGGGATTCACATGTCGAGCATTAGCTGGTTGTTAGTCTGTAAGATAATATTAACTTTAGTGCTTGCTGGTTTACTCCAGTTTTCCAAAGGCAGTTCCAGGAGGCGCCCAGCCTGTAATTTAGGATGGCACATACTGTGTGAAAGAGGCTTTGGCACCGGGGCCTACCAAGCACATCAAGGTGATATTAACGTAATAAAACTTTTGGAGAGGGAGTAGGAGCTCATAAATTAATGCATTCTACTGTTTTAATGCTAGGAGCTAACAATGCGTTTCCTGTTCGGCTGATCGTCCCCGCTGCAGCCTAACAGCTGTTTTAAAGGTGCTGTGAAATTAAAGAGAGGGAAGATGATTGTCTTTAAATCAATGTTTAATGATGTGTCATTAGGAGAAAAGTCTTCCTCCAGCAGATGTGGACATGCTGAGGACGGAGGGGAGCTTCCCAGGCTGCCTGCCTGCCTGAGGAGCCGGGGGGGGACGGACACCCCTGGGTCCCCCCAGTCTTGCAGATGGCCCTGATGTCCCCAGCACCGGGGCACAGCTCGCTCAGCACCGGGAGAGGCTTTGCCTGGGTCTTCGGGTGGGTGCAGAGGAAATTCCTCCAGGATGACGAATTGCTGCAAGGTTTTCAAGTCATCCGAGTCGTGACTATGAGCAGGTGAATACGGCAAATGTTGAGAACGTCCTGCCCGTGTTCAGCAGAGGTCATGGATCCCAGGATCCTTCCCCCGTAAAGATCAGTTATGGATGCTGGAATATCCCCTGACCCAGGAGTCTCTTTCTGGAGGGAGAAGCTCGGTGTGATCTCCCTTTTCGCGGGGGATCAGAAGAGCTCTGGGGAGGCAAACGGGGGGCTGGGGCTGGCCCGCGGGCCTTCGGGCCGCAAGGGCAGATTATATACAGACTCCATCCCTCCCGGCCTGGGAGACGATCCTTGCTGAATGGGTATGATGGGCTGGAAGCGTGTCCGAGCTCTTCACTCATGTGGGTCAGTCGGACTGAGACGCCTCTGGCCAGGCACTAACTGCAAGCTTCAGGTAGTAGAAAAATAAATGTAGCTTTGAGGCAGGCTGTAGGAGTGAACTTTGAGATGTGGTGCCTAAAATAAGGTGGAAATGGAAATTGTGAATGTAAATCTTTCTGTGGGTGCCCAAGTCTTGTGATTTTCTTTGCCCTTGATCTAAAGAAGGATGAATTTGTCTCAGCGTCCGTGCTTCAGCTTCCAGCTTAAAAGATGGCCATCGTAAAACTTCTCCCCCAGAGAAGACATCAGAAGGATTCAGGTGCCAATAACACACCGGGGCTTGTGCCCAAAAGACACCGAGGAGCGCACGGCATTGCTGGGGGTTGGGAGGGAAGGACACCTCATGGCCAGGTGACCCTCCTGCTGCCAACCAAACCAGCATCAGATCATCTCCAACCCATCCCAGTTTCCAAAAGTATCCTTTCCACGGCCAAGCTGCTATTCCGCATGATGGTGGCATAAATTGTTCCTACACAAACAGAAGAACCCTTTGCAATTGCTTTTTTTAATCATCACAAACACTCATTGAAAGCAAGTCCCTCTGTATTTCCAAATATAGTGAAGAAATGACTCTCCAAGCTCACCCGTTCCTTTATTTGCAGCCTTGCCTGTTAGTGCATCCTTGGAAGAGTGTCTAAGAGGCCAGACTGCTTCTTTGAGAGAAATGGGGATGTTTGGAACATGACTGGATTGTAACGTTTCTAAACTTCCCAGAAGAGGCAAATTGTAAAGGAATAAGCTTCTTTCTGTGCACGCACATTTGTTTTGGAGCCAAAGGGAAAGGAGAACTCAGAAAAAAAAATGACAAATTGTTTGGAAAATATTGTCCTTCCCAAGACAGACCTAACCATAGGGGGGGAAGGGAGTCAATACTGAAATTTTCCCTTTATATTCCAGTCCAGCAGCCCTCCCATTCACTCCGCTGGGAGGTTTGTGTGAGTCAGACCTGCAAGATCATCCATTCAGGGTCATATTTCCAGCACTTCAGTCCCCTCCCTGCTTCACTCCTATTCCCCAGTGGAAGAAGTGTCGTGTGTGCCTCCCCCCCAGATTTATGGTAAGAGCAGCGGGATGGGACCCAGAGCTGTCCCTGTCCCTCCTAACCTCATCCACAGCCCGGCATCACTGAGGACGAACTGCGGCGAAGGAAAAGGCAGGGCAGCTCCGTCACTTAGAAAACAGATCTGTGAGTTTACGCAGATCATTGCGAAAAGCAAAAAGCATGCTGGAGCAAGGAAAATTAAATATGAGGACCGGGAGAAGTCCTCTTTCCAGCCCTTCCCAGCCTCCTGGTGTGACTCCAGCAAGTCCTATGAGGTTTATGTGCCCGCAACCAACTATACCGACCTCCCCCCAGGGCGTGGGCAGGTTAAGGCAGGAAAAGGTGTTAGGCAAATGGAAGAAGCTATAAAAAAGCAGAGTTTATTGGCATTTTGATCATGCTTGTGAAAGGCTGCAGTAGCCACACTGGATCCATAATGCTAGACCTGATTGCTTTGTGGACAAAATGAGGGGTCTATTGCCGCCTTGGTGGATAGATGGTAACACGGAAAATACTTGTTGTGGCAAGGAAATCCCTTCTCTCGTTTGAAGTCACTGAATTTATCATCACTGTCATCTTTAAGTAATAAACAAATGTGATATTTATGCATCCCCAACCACTAATGGTGACATTTATGCAACGACAACAAAAGCTGCAGCAATTGTGTACATCGGCAATTAGCAGCATGCAGAGCGTGCAAGATGCTTTGAAAGGAGACGCTGGGAAAGAGGTTTCTTTTGTGTGTGTGGTTGTGTTTATTCCCTGGTGACACGCTGCTAACAAGCTGCAAACCAAGGATCACCCACAACAAACAAAAACAAACAAACCAAGTTTTGTAGAGGGTGGTAATACTTAGTTTAATTCTCTTAGGCCTTTAAAAATAATTATAGCCCTGTTTGTGACAACTGGGAAGGCCACATTTACTCCAATAAAACTGCTTGTTATTCTTCAAGAAGGACATTTAGAGATGTTTCCTTATACAATGTAGACATTAATGGGAGTCAATCTCAATCAATGAAATATCGCTGCATTTCTCATCTTTGCACTAGCAGGATTTTTGATTCCGCAGTTTGTGGTCAGCTGTTTACTTGCCAGTTAAATCGCAACATATTTAACAACTTTCTAGAGATCTGTCTGAGGGCTTACTGCCAAAGAAGAGGATCTTGGGGATTTGGGCATTAGTGAGAAGTTACTTAAGGTCCAGACATCGATCCAAGTATCTCTGCAGCAGTTTATTCCACGCACTATAGATTTTGGGGGAAAGTGATAAATGGCACGTATACCTTCAAACTAACACACGCGCCTCCTATGTTCTCACAAGGTAGTCCTTACATCTGACTCCAAATACTCTGCTGTGCTTAGTATTGTTCATCTGAGCCTTGACAGCACAGCGGTGCCTTAGCTCATGCACTGTCTGAATGTCAAACCGGATTTAATGTGCCATCTATTAGACCTTGGCACCTACTTAAGCCAGCTTCTTAGGCCTTGGCGAAAAAACCCCCAGCTAGATATAATATAAATACAGATACTCAAGTCTCCTTTCAGTTGAGAAGCATTTAGCTGTGGCCTTAACAGGGACCAAGCGTATATTTAGGGGTAAATTTGTGCTCATTCGGGCAGAGATGTGCAGTATTCTGGGGACCTGTCACTGGGTACGTACCTTATTCTTCCCTCTTCCCCAGGGATTGGCTTTGGGCCATGGTGAGAGGCAGGAGAAGGGACTCTGGCCCAGCCACTCGTCATTCCTGACGTTAAACAGTGCCGGCGAGCGAGACTTTCTTAGAGCCAGGACTGCCTCCTCTCCAGCCCTGTGGGACCTTCTGGGTCTTGTATTATTATTGCTCTATCTATTATGATTAATGACTTCCAAAGTTGTTCTAAAACTATCTAAGTGCCTGATGATCCATCTGAAACTCATCTCCACTCTGTGCACAGGTCCCAAGCATTAATCTTCATAGGTGACCACGCTGGCCTGTGAGTAGAAACGAGGTAAATACACATTATTTGGCAGGAGCTATATGTCGGACAGTGCTTTCTGGCAGCACACACAGGGCCTCATACAAATGAAAACTGATGGCTTACTATTTTGTTACATTTTTCCCACCAGAGTTATTACCTCCTAATTGCAGGGATGAATTAAACCGAAGAGAGCGTGCTCGTTCAGGGAGAGGCTGCCATGCGTTAGCCTTGAGCTGTCACCGGTGGGCTCCCCTCCTGCTCCCACTTTCTGCCCTTGCTGTGTATCCCCCCCAGTGTGGGAACCTGGGGTTAAACACAGGCTGGCCTTGCGCTAGAGGTGGCATTTCCAAGGGAATTTGCACTTTCTGTGCCGTTCCAGGGACATGGGAAGATGCAACCAACTCTGCGCTGATTTCTCAATATGCATCTCATTACTCACGGACCTACCTTACAAAGCTGTATTTAGATGATCTCTTTAATTGCTAAACATATCCCTGAGGTCTGCTGAATTCAGTGTGGCAGAAAGGAGAGGCGGCTTCCAGAGGGAGCCTGAGAGCAGCTGGTGGAGCCGACATGACAAAACATCGTTTTATACACCTTTGTGTGTTTTACAGCAGAGCTAGGCGCCGGGCTGAGGATGCTCAAGGAGGATTTGGTAGTTGCACGTGTAAAGACCTGCTGGATCTTGTTATTCCCAAAAGCTTTGCACCGCACGAGCTTCCTCGAAGAGCTCCCTGTGCACCCGCGGTGCTTCTCCTGCCGTTCCGCCCTGGCTTTCCTCAGGGTCCGGAGGACATCCTCCTGCCACCAATGTCCGGACCACCACACTTCTGCTCTCCTGAGACCTCTCAGTTTTAGGCCACAGTTTCAAAGCCGGATCGCCAGCTTCCTGGCCCACAGCAGATGTCTTATTGGTGTCTCCATCTCTGATTTACCATGATCGGCAGCAAAAATTCAAGGGCACGTACTCCTGAAGGCAAGGCAGCCCAGAAGAAGGATTTTCACCATCATGCCTCTGCCTGCTTTCAAAATCAGCAGGGTGTTTTGGTGCAAGGCAGAGAGATTTTTTGTGCCTGTTTGAACAGTGCAGAGAAAATGATGATAGACCCTTTATAGAGACCGGCTTGTCCAGGCCACAGGGCATGGGCATGTTTTTATTCTCTGTTTGCACAGGGCAAAGCCGGACGGTTCCCGGAGCAGGGCTGGGCCCCCGGGAGGTACCATCCCAGGCTGGAAACCATCCCAGGGTCTGGAGAGGGAAGGCATTTCTGGCCACTGCAAATACGGAACATGATGTAAATACATTTTCTCCAAAGGCATGAAAGGGCTGAGCTCTCTCCTGCTGAAACATGACTACACAAAACTGAAGATGCTCATAGCAACGGAAAAGCAAGAAAATGAATGAGTTTGGGTGCAAATATTTGGCATTTAGAAAGCAGATGAATTGTCCATGTGTGTATATTAAAACCACCTTTAACGTTTTTGCTCTCCCAAAGGGAGCATCTGCAGAAGAAGACTAACCTGGAGCTCTCCCAATGACTGGGCTGACCACAACGTAATCACCACAACTAGGTATAAGGTTAAAATGAAACACTTGTGTGGAAAGTGTTTGCAGAAGAGAAGTCCTCATTTGCCTGTGAGCAAGAGAATTAAAGGCATTCATCCAGCTCGATGAAATACCCTGAGATCTATGGGTGGGAAGTACTAAGTATTACAATTATTATTTACTATATATTAATATTCGTTATTCAGGAGGATTTGTGTGTGGAGGGAACTTGGAGGATCTGGTCTGGCTCTGTGTGTGCTGGGACTTTCGAGGGATTTTTTTAGTGTCTACCACAATTATAGATGACGACTGAGTAAAACCTTGTGGTTTTTTACTCTACAAAACATTAAATTCAGCAACTGCCCATGTTTTCAGGGAAAAAAAATAATTAAAATGACCCTTTCAGAATGTATTTGAACAGTATTTCAATGGTGTGGCTGGAGTGGAGTCTTTTTAAAAAGAGATCACACATGGCTATGATGGAAAACTGTAGGCTTAGGCTCCTGGTCATAAAATCGAGCACTGCACACGAGGGTGTCAGGTATTTTGATCCTCCTCTGTCTCACCCAGCCTGCAGAGAAAATCCACCTGCACGTCCTGCTCACAGCGGTGCTTTCGTCTCTGTGTTGTTTGTAGGGGTTGATGTTTTGTGTGAAGATGTACCTGGCTGGGACTTTTCTTGCTTCACCTTTTGGTACCTGCAAAGGAGAAGAGCGGAACACTTCCCCATTGACTCGAGGAAGCTGGATTTTCATGTTTTGAAAGATGACACGTCTTTCTGGGTGGACTGCAAAAATTGCCAAAAAACGTTTAAGGTGTGTTTGTATAATTGCTTACTGTACATCTCCGGATTAGCGAGTGCATTTAGATGTTTAGTTTTAAGGACCAGAGTTTATTCTGCTTCATGCTTAAGTAAACACTGGAAGTTTGGATTCTCCATACCGGATAAGACCTCTGGTTCATCAGGTCTGGTATCCTGCCTCTGGCAGTGACTCACATCTGATAGTGGGAGAAGCTGCTGAGCCGGAGCCCCGCGGTGCAGCCGGGATGCGGGTGCGCTGGGATGCGGGGACCGGCTGGGCACCGCGTGCTCCGATCCTGCCCGTCCTGAGCAGCAAACCCTTTGGTTTCTCATCGTTAGCTCTTCATTAGCTTCAAAACATCCCAAAACGTTAGATACGCTTCTTCAAAAGAGCCTCATCGTCTTCAGATAACGCCTGCAGAACTGCTGCTGCTCGGTCTTTTCCATGTCATGGCCATACCGGCACTCTGCCGTGAGAAACCTCCTGTGGTTTCTGCTCTTGCATACCAGCATGTCCCTGCATAGCTCCTCCCTGGTGTGCTGGGGTCCTCGGTCACGGCTCACACATATCGAAATTGCTGGTATTAAAGCCTGCAGGTGGGAAAAGCATTCCCCAGGTTTACTTCAGCGTTTCACTCCTCCCATTGCTACGGTGCGTCTGAGCCGAGCTGCGGTTTGGTTTTTTTAAACTTCAACCCTTATGTGACATATAATAACTCTAAACTGTGTTACAAGCCAAGATTACAAGGTATAACATGAGGTGAAACAGTATATGGGAAATAAGGATGCATGAGAGATTTTGTACAAAGGAAGTAACCCACTGTACATAAACTGGGTAGTTGCTCAGGGCAAACCTTTAGGATTTGATGGATTATTATCCCTGGGATCCAGTGTTAAAGAGTGTTTATTTATTATAGCTCCCTAGTCCTCCTCCTCCCACCATGTCCCAGCCTTGGGGCTCCAAAAGACTCAGAAGTGCCTCTTCTCCCTGACTGCCTCACCACCGATCCTCATCACTTTTAAGGCCGCATCTCCATTTAAGGCTGGAGCTCAGACCTGTACTGCTCTCCTGCTGCCTACCGTAAATAAACAGGAGAAACGCGGTACAACTGTGAAGGTTTAGCACTCCTGCCCTCAGGAAACGCGTGTGGTTGCCCTGTCCCCTTGTGCTGTCCCAGCCCTGCCACCCCGCTGCCGAGGGCTTGCACCTGAAGAGCTATGAAAGATGATATTGTTCCAGTTCTGTTACCACCTAATGTTGCTGCTGAGCATTTCCAATCCCCTAATTACAAATGCAAATGCAGATTCTGATGGGTGGCTCTTCCCAGGTGCCTTCCTCTTTGTTGGGTGACTCTGACTGGTCCTCATCAAGGCTGGATGGAAATCCTGTTTTCTGGAGGAGCACAGCTTTTGTGGGGTACAAAAGCTTCCTAGATTTGACTGAAGGAGTGCTTTGATGCTGCACTGAGGCCAGTCGAGGTCCCTCTCATGACAAAAGAGGCAGCAAAAGAGCAAGGATATTGCCTGTGAGCTTGCAATGCTCCCATTCCCTTTTTTCCCCAGCACTTCATTTGGATCAGTTTCTTTTACATTTCTCCATTTCACACTATGTAACTGCAAATTTAAAAGCAGTGCGAAATTACGCGGCTCTACTCTTTTTTTTTTTTTTAAGTGGAGGTTGTATTTGTTTGGGTTGGAATCTGGGAGAAATGACTGTGCCCTAAAGGCAAGAGGTGTGACCTGCAGAGCAGGGTACATCCCTGATCCGCTGACTGCAGTGACACTCCTGGCAGGGCTGGGAACTGGGAGTCTCTTTTGTCTCTGACAGAAGGAGCATCACGTTAGAAACATGTATTACTCGATAAGATATTCCTCCTGTAGAGACGGAAAGGAAATAACCTTGGAGGCCAGAGACAGAAATTACATTATCCATTACACCTGGCAGCACATAGCCCAGGGTTTAGTCACGGGTAGTCGTAACCATCCGAACTGCAGTGCTCCCATGGCTCCCCTGGAAGGATTATTCAGCAGCCTAACACATTTCATCATTGGGCAATATTTCCTGATATTCAGCCTAAACCCTTCCTTTCTTAATCTCATCCCATTGCTCTTAGTTATGCCCCATGTATAACTGTAAATAATTCATCTCCCTCCTTGAAGTTTACAGCCTCCCAATTCTTGTAGGCTGTTATCATGTCCCCTTAGTTGTCCTCTAGCTGAGCTATACGTATTTGGATCTTTTAACCTCTCCTTAGAACTCAGCCCACCCTCTCCATCCCAGCTGCCTTACCGTGGTCCTCTGCTTCTCTCCAACCCCCTTCCCAATCCCTTCCCCGCCGGCCAGGCTGTCACCCTCCCACACCTTATGGGGGTCCTTTCCCATCTCCCGCAGCTTCTTAAGAGCTTCTTAAGCTCCATTCTTAAGATGGAGCCAAGCCTGGACGAAATTGTGCTTTCAACCTGCTCTGCCTTTCTTCTTCCAGACCCTTTCTCAGCTCCTGTCCTTCATCCCAGGGAAAAGGGAGCCAGGAGCCATCTCTCCCTCTTCCCTGGGCAGCAGGACTTGCTGAGCTGCTGCAGACATCCCATCTTGCCACAGCTTTCATCTTCTCAAGTCTTTTTCTCACCCAGAGGAGAAGTTAAACCCCATAGGCTATTTGTAGGATTATTAGTGTCAAAGCCGGTGGCTGGAGAAGAATCCCAGGATGTCAGCATTTAGAGAAGCACCTGCCCAGCAGTGCTCTCCCCAGAGCCCTCCCACAGATTGCCCACGGGCTCGGCGGCCACGGGAAGACGCTGTGAGGTGCGGAGTCCCTCTTTTCCAGCACTTGGCTCCCATCGCCCAGAAGCAGCCATGAAACACGAAACGCCTCCTTCCAGCCCAGGGCAGGCTCTGCTAATTCCTCCCAGTGTAAATTTACACCTGGAGCTGTTTTTGACAGCGGGCAGAGGGCAGGCCGGGAGACGGCTGCCCGGCCACAACAAATTAGAGCCCTGAGCGGCAGCTCTCGCAGAGATGCTGCTCCCCTTCTCCTGACATGCTGGGCTGCCTCAGGCTGCAGGCTCTTGATGCTCATTGCAGTCATCATGGTATTTTCCCCTCGGTGTACTGTAGTTAATTATTTCTGTGTTGGGTTGCAGCTATCATCTTCCCCTGACCTGCAATGCCTGCAGCAATGACAAGAGCAAGAGCAAGCAGGTGACTGGGAGCCCTGTACAGTGGGAGTGGGGCAGCTGGCTCCATGCAAGCCCTTTCCCTCCAGGATTGCTGTGCTAACGCTGGAGTGCAAGACTCCGCAGTGGGATTTTTGTCTGCCTTCTTCTTCAGCACGTGAGAAGGATCCAGACGCACCTTGTGGGTGATGGGAGAGGTGTGCTGGGGCAGGTAGAGACCCAAGGGCAAGGTCACATCTTGAGTCGCCCGTGGATGATGCTCTCTGCTCTCCAGAAATTGTCTCTGGAGGTGAGACTGTCATGTCTTGCATGAAGCCAGTGGGGATCTGGGCTGGGAGGGGAGCCTGAGCCCTGGCTCAAAGCGGCAGCGGCCATGTCACGCTCAGCATCACACTGGTGATGACGGCAGGGCACTGGTCTTCCTCCCGGAGGCGGAAACCAGCAGGATCAGGCCGTGTCGGAGTTCTCTGGTCCAACCAAACCAGCCTGGGAGGACTCACTGCAAACCACCACCTGTACACGGCTAAGGGACGGCTAATGTCTGCGGTCAGCGTGCTGGAGAGGAGCCTCTCTCCAGGAGAATCCATCCCTCCCGCCAGCACCTCCTCTTGAGGCAGGTGGCTACGAATTTGTAGCTCCCTTGCCAAGGCACTGTGAAATGGAGTGGCCGACCTTCCTTCCAGCATAGCGGCCAGCTCTCGTTTTGGTGGCGGTGACATAGGTGGGAGCTCGTTGCGTTAAATGTCTGTGTGAAGTCCAGGCAAGGCGAGCTCTCGGAAAGCCCCATTTCACCGCTTTCCATCGCTAACCCCTCAGAACAAGGCCAGGAGCTCCCTGCAAACCTGTTGACACCAAAACACCCGCCAAGGGCTGCGCACAGCTTCGTGGGCTGTCACCACCGCTCGGGGACAGGGCAGTGCCAGGGACACGAGGCAGGCACAGCTCCATGGGCTCGGTCCCGCGGGGTATGGGTGGTGGAAGAGGAGGCTTGCAGCTGGACACGGAGCATCGTTCCTTCCCGTAATGCAGCCAGCCCGCAGCAGAAATGCTCGGCATCACAGACGCAGCTCCGCACGGACCAGCCGGCGTTGCAGGTAGGTCAGCTGTCAGGGCCAGAAAGCGTTTTACCCTTCAAAATATGCTTGGAATAGCATGGAACTGGCTCCTCCTTAGAATTATCAAGTTGAGGAGTTATATCGACAATGTGACTCATGCTGCCCTACGTGAAGTCTGTCGCTCATGTTACGTACACACGCGCTCAAACACAAGCCTGGTGTGAAGGGCTGCTGTCACACTTTCCTTTTCCTGATTTTAGCAAATTAATATTATTAGAAATGCACAGAAGTTAATTGTGAGTCATTCACTGGTTTGGGAAGTGTAACTTTGTACGCTTCTGTCTAAATTTGCTACAAGCCTGTGTATTTTAACGAATATCATGCCATGACCTCTTGGTTTGCTTGTTTCAGGTTTATAGTTTGCAGTCAAATAAATTAACAACTATTGACAGCTGTTGCTTCTCTCTGTTTTATGCATCTGGACCTGACTAAATTTGGGACTTAATTTGCATTTTTCTCTTTTGCAAGAAAAGATTGCAATTTATTGTGGGCAACTTTATTGACATCGGGCAGTTTTGTACAGAAAATGGCTTGATGTTGCATGTGTCCTTTTTTTCCAAAGGTTTTGCTCGGCTGCATGTTTGTACAGCAGAATACTTTCTGTTGTTCTTCCTTGTACCTAGTCTTTCAATAAATACCGTTTCACTGTGATCTGACAAGCTCATACTGCTCCAGTGCAACAACTTGCCCATACATATTGTGGTGTTGTATTAAAGAGCTCCCTCATTATTTCGGTGCAGCGTGTATCTCCAGCATTTGTCAAGGCTTGTTCAATTCAAACGCGTTTGTCTTATCAGAGGGGAAAAAAACCCAACCAACCCTTTAGAACTGTCACTGAGGACAATTAATAACGCTAAGAAAACAAAAAGAAGAATAGCGCACCATAAGGAATGTCTCACTGCTATGGCACCGATGAGGAAATAAGGTATTGGAGCCAATTTGGAAATGAGCTCTGTGTCCCAGGCTGAATGCGTGCCCAAAATGGGGAGCGTCGTGTGAGGAGACGGTGATGGCTGGAAGCATCCAGGATGGGAAAGCTCCCGACTGTTCTCCCTCAGGGACCGACCCTGGTCCGGTCAGGGCTGAGGTCAGCCCTGCCCCTCGTCCGGGCGAGCGGATGGCTGAGAAACGTGCACTTCTCCTCCTTAGTGTCATTTCAGTGCAATGGAAGTATTTCATGAACTTTTAAGTCATTTGCCAGGAAAACTTAAAATCCGAGTGAAAAATGTCCAGTGCTATTCAAAAAATCCCCAAATGCCACCAGCTCCACGACTATTTGGAAGACCTACATTAATCATTTAATAGATATAGTATTCCTTATTCAAAATACACTCTTTTAGCCAAAAGTAGCTAAAAAACCTGAATTTCATACTTTTTGACCACTTTGTTTTTCATGCTGGCAGGTGGAACAGAGACAAGAATTTCAAGCCCTTTACCTACCAGGCTTAACTCTTCTCTCACTAATACTAATTTTATACTGACATAGTTTCCTTCCCATCACTGATGCCATAGAAATTACACAGCTCTGCTCCAGAAAACTTCCACAGATCTCTGGTAAGGTGAGGAGGATGTGTCAATCTTCTGCAGTGGTTTTACACCTGCAAAGCCCCCGGATTCAGTTGCTCTCCAGGGTGAGTGTGGACTGTCAATTCTTGCCTTTTTTTTTGCCCCAGGAGCCCATCAGGAAAATGGATGTCACCATATCCCCTTTCAAAATGCTCTGCAGTAGCTGCTGCTGGTGTTACAAGAGTATTCCCAGGTTTCTCTCATACTGGATTAATTTCATTTTCAGGTGATAAAAGTATACAGTTTTTTATTTCTCAGGATATGCTTTAATTTCTTATTGCTTTATTAAAAATCCTGCTGTGACCCAAATCCGAGCTGCGCCGGTGAACAATATCAGCTCTAACCTCAGAGGATTCGAACACGTGTGCAGTGCAATCCGAAGAGCAGAAGGTAAGTGAGATGACTTTACCATTGTTAAAAAAAAAAGTAGGTCAGTGGCTTTTGTTTAGCACTTGCTTTGCTCTCGCCGTCAAGTGGTGCAAAACCAGGACCTCCGCTTCCATATGCATTTGAAGCTACTCGGTGTAACTCTCCCTGGTTTGGATCTGCTCTGAGGAAGAGAAAGCCAAACTTTGCCTTTGTTTAAATCAGAAGATTTATGAAAATTATAAAGCTTGGCTAGTATGGCTTGTTGAGCGTTTGGAAGTGCAGAGTGTGGTTGAATGCCCTTGACTTGAAATCTCTTCGGTGCTTTTTACCCGCTGACTTCTGTGGAATTACTTACTTGCAGTGCTCTGTGCTGTGCGAGAGCTTGCAGGGTCTCTCTGAAGACAACGGGTCCCTTTGTTTTCAAGATGGAGAGTGAACAAGACCTCAAGGACAGAAAGAAGATCAGCCTGTAAGCTCTAACTCACAAAGGACAGATTAAAATGACTTGAACCAGACATTGCCGTAGCGTGGGGCACAAGTGTGTGCATGGCTTCTTTTGAGCCTCTTTTTTTTCCTTCCCTAGCTTGCAGAGATTCCTGGCAGTGGGATGCAGGGCCGTTTGTACTACTGATGTGGTGCTCTTCTACTCTTACTAAATGGAGCAGAGCAATTCCCATTGCTCTCAACCTGGATTGTGTTGCCAGCGCTCAGTTCACTTGGAAAGCTTTGGTCTGATTGCACACATTCAGCACACACTCTTTTAAGTGGTTTCCAGCACTCTCCATAGAAAAAAGGGGAAAGGATAATGACCCTGTGGAGATTTTGGAAAGAACTGAGCATAACCTTGGTGTCCAAGCCGACATTCAAGATCGTCAAGGCTATGTGCTTTGCTGCTCTTTTGTACTGCTCCAAGGCAAGAGACCAAGGCAAAGATAATCTAAGGTAGTTAAAGTCCTCGTTTCCAAGTACATCTCCACATGCAGGCCCATCTTGTCATCGGTATTTTGCTTATTGCCCTCAGTGCGTGCAGAGAGCTGCGTAAAAGCAACACCTGCTTTTTCTCCTTTTCTACCATTTCATCCCATTAGATGCATTCCTTCCTGAAATGCTCCATGACTGCACGAGTCCAAACCTTGACACACTTGGATTTTACTGGGTTCTTTGCACGTGTCCCTGGCAACGGTCTGCAATCCTTAATTATGACTGTTAGCAGAGGTTTAGTACAAATGAGTACAAAATTTGAGCCCCAGAGCTGGTCTTCCTGCCTGAAACCGTGATTTCATGACTCTTTCAAGTAGTCATGGCTGCCAAGGAAGTGGTCTGTGCTTCTCCAAGGTGAGGCTGCTCCCCACTTCCCTGTGACCATCCCTTTGGTGCCTTGGTGAGCCGCCAAGTCCACAAGACCCGGGCGAGGTTAAACCAAATGAAGCATGAGAGAAAAAGGGGAGTTCCCTGGCATTTTTCCCCAGGGGTCTTGGACATGACCTGGAAAAAAGGTGCCCCAGGGAGGTTGAGCTTCCCTCTTGCGGGGATGTGGCAGAGCCCAGGGCGCATTGGCTGGGACCAGTTCCCACCCTGCAGCGTTAAGGGCCGGTGCTGGATTACTCAACCCTCCCGTTTTCTACCAACCAGATAATTTTCCACAGTGCCCCATATGTACTGCAGTCCTGGTAGGGAGCACGGTGACGGTGACTATTGTATCAGAGCTCACAAAATCTTTCAGGAGTTCTGGGTATTTGGGCTCATGCCCCGAGGAACATTTCCCTCCCTGTTGCCGTTACTATTCTTTGGTCCTGCAGTGGCTCTGCTGAATCTTTTTTCCAGTTCAGGTCCCCGTTGCCCGGGGAAATAGGTTGCAATTGCCTCTTGCTTCCTCCTGGAAGTCTCCTTCTATGAGCTTTGAACTTTATAGGAAATGTGAGCAACTGCCATAAAAATCTCAGTCTCCTTTGTCCCTGAATAGCGTCATGTATGCAGTAAATTGCATATCCTACATTTCGCATCTTCGAAGCTGTAAGATGATTTGTGCCTTCTCTTCCTAGACAGCAAGATCAGCTCTACCTTCCTCGGGAGGCTGGAATAGCTGAGGCTGTCGGGCTTTCATTATGGAGAATGGCCCAGGTTTTGAAGGTGCTGTTCTTGAGTTCAACAGAGCCTCAGGCCAGGCTCTGCTTTGGAGACTTAATTCCCTTTCCCACTAGACCATCTGATTACGAGTAACCGTGACTGAATGTTGTATGTCGAAATCCGTAATCCCTTGCAAATTGTTTAAAGTCTTGTCCATTGAACTGCAGACCGTTATCAGACATAACAATTTATGGGATTCCATGTCTGGCAAATGCAAATATAATGTGTGCTGTGACATGTCTTGGTGTCAGATTCTCTGTATTTTTGGATAATATTATATAGTTCCGGGCTCAATAATAACCCCAATTAAAATGTGATCGGTGCCAAAAAGTATAAATAAATCTCTTTTAGACAGCTCAAGTATTTCCTTGTCAAGCTATTTTATTTTTAGGTCCCCATTTTTATTTTACAATTTAGTCTTCTCTACGTTAATCTGGGAGCAGCACGCTGCATGATGGGCTCTCCTTTCATTTTCCTCTAAGTGGCAAATGGGGAATAACACTTCCATGTCCAAAAATCCTTGCCTGTGCCAGAGCTGGATGACTTCGATCAAAAATTGTACGGTTGCACCATGTTGTGAAAGAGATTTTCAAATCTTTTTTCTTTTTACTGAGGTTGCCTTTGCTGTATTGGGAAAGATGTCTAGTCTGTGCAAAGGGTTGTGGTGCAGATAACCTCAAGCAAGACTTACACAAGCTAACAGCAAGTCAAAGGCAGGAGGGATGGACAACGTGTTGCTGCTCCAAATGAGTTACCCTGGGCTCAGTGCTGCATTAACGGGGCCATCGTGCTTTTGCTACCCGAGTGACAGGCTTTGGGCAGTGTGACATTTTATAGAGGCATCAGCTTCCTTGAAACAAACTCACAGATTTCAGACAAAGTACCTCATTTTTCAGTGGAGACGTGCTAAGATGCTTAAAATAATGTTTGCAGCCATTGGGCTGTACGCAAAAGTGGTGTAGATATTAGGGGTTTACTTGGCAGGGGATTGAGTTAAGTATAAGGATTTATTACCTGTTTTGCACTTGGATGCTATGTTTTATTCTACTAGTAAATAATGAGGGCGGCAGAATTGCAATTTAAATTCTGAGAGAAATTTTGCTCTTAACCTCTTACTGGATGGCTGGACTTAGACGAACAGCTTATTCTCTTGCTTAGGCAGCTAAAAACTGTGCAATAAATGAACATTTCTAGTCATTTCTCTTTGAAGAGGTAGTGTACATAAACATTTCCATGAACCTTATTCTCACCTGGAGAAAAACACAACTAGCATATGAAACCAAAAAAAGAAAAATGGGGTCAAACATGCTACAAGCGTAAACCTGAGCAGTGCTGTAACACAACAGGGCAGCTTTGGTTCAACACGAGAGAAATTGGAGTGAATTAAAATGCGTGGTGTGCTGGTGAGCTTGTGCATGGGGGAAAGATGCAAAGTCATCTCCTTGATCCCCCAAACCATTCTGGTTCTTCAGGGCCTGGCTATGGCTTTTTTTTGCTTGCTGTGGACTCAAGTAATGCTTAGCTCTCCATTTGGGTTCCTGCTGGCTGGGGAGGGTATATTTTTAAACGGTGTTAGTGGAAATTTTGATTCAGGGCTTTCTGAAATCCCTGGAACTGAAAGCTTGAAGTTCAGGCTGTTGCATGGTTTCCCTGGACACGTCCTCTTTTTCTGCCTGGAAATTTTATACCAGTGGAATTAGGGGATTTGACATATTTATCCAGGATTTCCAGCATCTGCTGCCTGGCAGGAGCAGTAGCCCTGCCTGCCCATCACTGACATGGACTCCTGGTGCTCCCGCATGCCTGGGCAGCCCTGGAGCAGCCCAGTCCCTCCGGCATCGCTGGATGGGCTGTGTGTGCCCGGCCACCGCGGCAGCCGGTGCGATCGACCCCAGGGCTTGCCAGGAGCATATGCTCCAAAGCACACAGTTCACTTTGGGCAGCCCCGCAGAGATACGGCAGACAAAGTTGCCATTGGATCGCAGCTTGAGTTGAGCTGTCCTGGTGAAAATCAGGAGCGATGCTGCTCCGAGGGATGTAGGTGACCCGTGGGAAAGTGGGACAAACATCAGCCATGGGACTGCCTCATGCAGCGGAGCGACTGAGAGCATTAATGACATGGGAATGGCTGGATCTTTTATTTTTGTAACACATTTGTTGTAACAGCCCACAGAGTGCTTTATCCTCAGGTAAATTCTCAAAGAGAAATGGTTTCCCTTTTGCCTGTGGACAGTAGCTCGGTCTGAGGGAGCTAAACTGAATCAATCAATTAGGGATAAGAGGAAAACTGGTTTCAAGAGAACTGATGATAAATTTACACTGGACTTGGCAGAGGCCTGCGATGCTTGATCCAAGCAAAAATTGGCTCCATGGGTGCCGAGACAAGGAGCTTCCTCTGCTCTTTGGCTCCGTCCTCATGAACCGATTTCAGCTTCAGTCTAAGAAGACGCGGAGGATTTCCAGTGCCTCCCGCGGCTCCACTCCTCCCCGCGCCCATCCATTGGTCCTGCCGGCATTTCACGGCACGTGACAGAGGAGGTGCTGTGAGCACTGGTGGGTTGGAAAAATCAAATCTTCTGTTTGTGCAAAGGATGATATAAAGTCTTTTATTTCCAAAGTATTTAAATTTTTTTCCCCTGTTTGCCAGATTTCTTTCATGAATTTTGTTTGACACATTTCCAAGTTCTTGCGGAAGCATGAGAAAAATGCTATTTAAATGGATCTAGACATTTTAGTTTATCAAAACTCTGTTCACTCTGTGAATTTGACAACCATTTCAATACAGTTTTCATAATATTTTGAAAACTGGAACAGAGAAAAGGGAAGCTTTTCATCCAATACAAATATGCCCAATACAATGAGCAAATTTTCCTTATAGATCGCTCTGGATAAAGAGCTATTGCTCAGTAAGGACTATTCACTTATTTTTTCCTTCTCCTAGACTTGACTGATTATGTCTTCTTGGGAGAATGGTGTTGGGTAAACCCGGTGGCTTTACTAATTCGTAACCAAGGCATAAGCCAGAATCATCAAGCAATGGAAACCAGTCAAGGTCCAACCACCAGCTTTATAAATGTGATGGCTTACGGTCTTCCGCTTTAATAGCAAACCAGATCGTGCTTTCAGCACTGAATGCCTACAGTTCATTGATATCACTTGTTATCTGGAGCCCCGTTGCACATTGTAGGCACTTCCTTGCTGAGGAGCTGCCTAAAGCAGGTGGTTGAAAGCAGAAATCTCTGTTGAGAACTCTCCATTTCTGTTTACCTTTCCTCCAGGTCCAGCATGGGTATTCTTTGATGTGTATCTTGCATTTTAAAGTTTGAACAAACTGGAACAACTGAGGTGCACCCTTTTTTTCTCAAAGTGCTGTCGAAAATGATTTGAAGGGGCAGTGGAAAATTGTGATTTAAAATGCTTTATGCTTTGGGTTAGGGAAAAGTAAGAAACAAGGTAGTTTTTACGTAATTTCAACTTCCAGGAGAGATTTCTGTTTAACAAATGTATCCCATTCCCATGGTTCCAGGAAGGACCATTCATTAACCTTTTGTGGGAGATGAACAAAATTCAGAGAGCTTTGCTGAATGGGAACAGAAAACTAACACACCGTTTAAGAGAGACAATAGAAATCTATTTAATGAGGTAAATCTGACCAGAGATTAACTTTGTTCAGGATATTTTCTAATAGGTAAGAAGCTGTGGGGTCATCCAGATCCCTTTGAAAATTTATTGCTGTGCTCAGGAATTCCTCGTACATACCAGGACTGGGAATCTGAGTAGCAGGCTGTTGTGGCAAGTAAAAAAATAAATGGTGTTATCTTGATAGCCAGATAACACAGTATCTGCTCACATAAAGTCATTTGGAGAATATTGTTTGTGAAAACCTCTTTGCTTTGGATCCATTCCTTCTCCTTTCCGTTTTCTGATAAAAAATCCTAAACACCAAGCAGTTAAAGGCTGCCATAAAACTGAGAAGAAACACTGACACTGGTGCTTTATCATGCTCCATCTGGGAGGCGAGCCAGCTCTTCCTACTTCAAGTTTATTTCTCCTACTCTGCTTTACCTCAGATAATGTCTCATAAACAGTTAAGAGGGTCATTTATAAACGTCTCAGAATGGTTATTGCTCTCATCATAGGCTTTGGATCTTCGTGCCTTCAGCTAGCGAACATCAAGGTAAAAACCAAAACAAATTCCCAAGCCCAGGACACTAACCATTTGGGAACGGACTATTTGGGAATGCCTCCTGCTCGCAGGATAGAAGAGTTGCTGGTTTTCTCCACCTTGTTTTTTAAATTGTGAGCTTCATCTCTCAGATTAGGTGAGACTTGCTAGCTTTCCAAGCTTGGTGTAAAATTGAACTTCTGCTAAACCAAGGACTAGGATACCTAAACCAAGAGCCTAACTGGAGCGTTTTAACAGAACATGGACCAAAGGGAGTGGGTTACTCAGCAGCAAAGTCTCTGGGGGGGGCAAACCACTAATTTCAACCAAGCTTAGATGCATTTGACCCAAGGTTTTGTCCCAGCTTTGTTAAACGAATTAAAACCACTGGTAGCCAGCAACAGCAACAGCAGCGTGCATTGGGAGGGCACAGAGAACTGCTTTCTCCTTCTCCTCATTTATGCCTTGCTCGTAGGTGCTCCTCTTTTTGGGAGAAGAAAGACCCCCTGCCTGCAGGTAATACCTGGCCGCTTGCAAAACCCAGGTGCCTGTTCCCAGATTCAGTAGGCGTGTGATATAACTTAATATTCCCCCCCAAATGTTGCATCTTTATCCCTGACTCTGTCCATCAGCACATGATTCCCACAGCCGGGAATGCCAGCGGTGCCCCGTAAGCCAGGATCTGCGGTGCCTGAGCCGTGGGGAGCAGGACAGCGGCACGTGGAAAGGAGCTGGTACAACACAACTGTGCTCAAACTTATGATGAGCAAAAATAGCATTCCCGTGTCCTGTTTTGAGTGGAGGCAGCAATAGGGCTCCTTCACCATGCTCCTGTGCAAGTCAGGCCACTTTGTGAAAAATCAGCATTTGGCTAATTTCTTGTGACTGTGTTTGAAGAGGCGGGCTGCATAAAAAGACATTTACAATAATCTTTCATGTTCTCCAAAGGAAAAGAATCCACCTGTGTAATCTCTTAAGTTAAGCTTCCCTCAGGTCTTATTTAACATTATGAAAATGGCAGCTCATATAATTTTATTACCTGAGCTAAATATGATTCTTTCTCTGTCTTCCAGCTATTTCTCCTAATCCATATCAATAAAACTACTAGGGTATAGTGATTTTATAGGCTGCTGCTTCTTCGTCTTCTTCCTTTTATTACTCCAAATGTATTCTTTTCAAATAAACTAATTAATCTCACAATTAGAAACAAAGTAACGTTACGCAACGCATGCAGCTACGTCAGTCAGGAATGTAGAAGCAGAGATGACCAGGTATTTACTTGTGATGTCCCAGCAATGAAAGGATTCCTTGGAAAACAGCAACGAGAAGAAGAACCCGCTGAATTGGGAGAGGAAACTGGGGACGTCTTCTTTGTTTGATCTGGATTGTTTGAGGATGGGCTGTTTGGAGAGGTTCTGCTCGGAGCATCTCTGCTCTTCTTTGGTCGTGAGAGAAGGGAAGATAAAATATTCCCCAGATTTATTGTGTATGGAGGGTTGGTTGGTGGTCCTAAGCTCTGGAGAAGGTTGCATCCAGTCAGAGAACTCTAACTGCAGGAAGCGCAACAAATTAGAAATTTTTATTTACTGCAAATACCAAGGAAAATGCAGCTGCTTTGAATAATGAGATGCGAGGCAGGGGATTGTAGACTCTAACCTCATCTCCGATTCTGGCCTTGAGCCAATTGGGTGTCTTCTATGTTTTGACCCTGTGTAAGATAGGAGTGATGGGAGGTACCTACTTCAAGCAACGTTAGAAATTCCAGCTGATGTTTTTAAGGCACCCCGCAGCAATCCCTAAGTCATTATTATGCACTGATTTTTTTTTCAGCCCGAGCTCACTAAGGGGCAGTTTTTGACTGCTGCAGTCCATGTGCTATCACTGCTAAAGTTGGCACGAGTGGATGTATCATGGTCTGAGCTTTAGTGAGGCAAAATCCCTTCTTGTGCAACACAATATATGTCATTGTAGGCAGGGTGTATTAGTTATCCTTACATACATGGAAAATAAATGACCGTAAAGCTTGCTAAGTCACACTGTCTGTATTGATTGTCTCTGTCTGCAGAGATTCCAATACTGGATCTCAGTGATTTAAAAACAAAATTAAATGCTCCACCTAATTATAGTTCTGTGCACGTATAGTTGCCTTTGAGTATTTGCAGCTGTCAGGTTCAAATATTTCTAATAACTGTGGCTGTGACATTTGTTCAACAGATGAGGTAAGAATAAAAGATAAAGGGGCAACAGCCTGGTTTGAGGAATGGAAAGAAGATCGGATACATAACTGGATGCCATGGAGCATTGTAACACAAGTTTGAAGGTGGACTTGAATGCACCAGATTTTGCAACTAAAATAAAATAGCAGGTGGTATGATAGCAACACTGGAAAACAACACGGAAAAAACACCTCGTAGAGGAAACGACTGAGGCATACGTGTTACTTCAAGCCCAGACCTGGGAAGGCTGAATGTCAGGGTTTCTCTCAGGAAGGGTTTAAGGTCCTTGAGTAGCTCGTGTCATTTCTGTCGTGTTTTCCTCTGGAGGGAGGGCAGTGGGGTGCAGATGTTTGTCTTGCTCCAAAATACGTAAGCACCAAGGCCTCTGTGCAGACGCGTTCACCTCCAGGCTTCCCTGCAGAACTGCCTGGTGCTTTTGCCCACTTTACCCTACACGATTCATGCGTTTCCCTCCCTTTTTCTGCACAGGAGATCACTCTTTCCAAGCTGTGTTGAGGTTTCAAGCCTGATACACCCTGCCTGTGTCTTGGATAGCTGACTTTTCTCTTTTTTTTCCCCTTGCAAATGAGTTTTTGCACATTTCTGTCCTCAACTGCTGTAATACACTGTGCGTAAGCCACAAGGTAACGACAGAAATATAGTTTTGCAAAGACTTCCACTGAGAATTCCCATCATGACATTGCTGACAGGAGATACCTTAAAAAGAAAGCACCATAAGGAAAAACACATGTTTGGGTTTTTTCGGTGGGGGCGAGTAGAGGGAGGAAAGATTAGTAGACTATTCTCAATGTGTATGTCTTAGATCTATGATCTTTGCTGCAGAATCCAACTGTGCAGATCTATCAAGTTCAGCCACGCTGGAGTATGCCACACAGGTGGATGGTTTAATCTTGACAGTTGAGCTTCCAACTGAAAGGAGACAGAAAGAATGAGATGAAAAAACATGCTAAAACCTGTTCGGCTCTCAGTCGGGCTTCGGAGCTGTGCTGCTGGATAACGTTGCTGCTTGTAAAACAAAGGCATAGCGATGGGTGGCTCTTTCAGTCGCAGATACTGTATTGGTTTTCCTAAAGCAGTTGCAAAATAGCAAGGACCCTCCCACCTCACAAAATAAAGGAGACAGGGTGCAGCTCTGCTCTGATGAGGAAGAAACAGTAACGCAGATATGCCCTTGGAGAACTTCGGATTGAATGCAGCTGAGATCCTTGAGCAGAGCGTGTATTTCATAGGGAAATGATACGATACCAAGTCTGTACATTAGGACTGGTTCTTCAAAGCTGCCCAGGTCGTCTGTCCATGGAGTTCCTGTTTCATTTAAGTAGGACAAAACATCCAGTTCTCGGCAGAAATATTTTGGAGCTGCCTTGCTCACCCACAGGCTTCACACCCTGCTGCCTCCGAAATGCAGCAGCTTTGGATGCACGCTGCATTTCTGCTGCAAACTTATAGCTGCATGCGTAGAGTTACCATGGCTTGGGTTAACATTAAAAAAGGGAAATGTTAATGAAATGCTTAAGCACATACCTATGACACAATCTGAAACAGGTGGATGTGGAGCAATTGAAGGCCTCACGCTTCACTCAAACCATATGTGAAACTCCTATTGCCATCCTAGGAGAAATGATCAAGGGCAGGAGATGGCTGTTAGTGAGCAAGCATGATTTAAAACTGACTTTGGAAAGAGTAATTTATGCTTTGGAGCCTCCTCAGATGTGTACCCAGTAGGAAATTCTGTAGCTACACCTGTTTACACATCTTTCGGCTCACCAAGATGCTAATGAGAAACCCAGCCCTCGTGGGCACAGTGACAAAGTGTAACAATTACTGAACTCCAGAAAGAAAATGGGTTTTAGTGACTGATTTATCAGCAGGCTTTCCTGTAGGACAGATAATTCACCCCAGGAGTTTCAAGGGGCCACTGGGCTGCGCTCAGATTTGAGGTGCAAGGCTAGAGACGGCATCCAGCAGCCCTGGGAAACACGCAGGGCTCCGCAGCCAGGGACTGCCCGAACGAAAGCTCCCTTCCACCTCTCTTTCATTTCGCTTGCACCCACTTTTTAAAATCTCTGCCTGCCTGCCCTTCCCATTTGTGAAGAGTTTTAGACTTGACGGAGCTTCAGATCGCTTCACTCTTTCTGTTGAGATGTATTCTTCATTCGTTTATTCTTGGCATCTGTTTAACAACCCCCTGCCCTCAGCCATTAAGGCTGCTTGTTAATTGAAGCAGAGAGAAACCAGCGTCCTTAGACTCGGGATGCCTGCAGGAGTGAGCTACCAGCTCAGCACGCTCAGTCTGTGACCGTCCCCCTCCAGCTGCAGACTGATGGAGCATCCTCCAACAGCGCGTTGGCTCTCTGGGGACGTCTCTGCCCACCATCTGCAGAGAGACCCTTAAGCAGTGGCCTTCCTTTGGCAGAAGTGAGCCATGGTGTACCTTCTCAGAAACCACGGAGCAGTGGCAACTACTTCTCCAAAGGACAGAAATAAGGCTCGGTGTTAGAGGGCCTGGGTCTGTTTCCTAAAATCCCCATGAACTTCTTCCTCCAAAACCTCACCATCTCCCCGACGAGCTTCCTCAGGCAAGTGCTGGGGCTGACAACAGCAACCCACTTTGAAGAGCTGGTGAAAAGCTTCTGCAGATGTGTGGAGTTCTTTTCATTAGAGATGCCCCAAACCGGGGCTGGATCACGGGGCGGCAACAGCCCCCCTCCGCGCGGCAATAGGTGCCTGCACCTCTTCGTGCATCCAGAATTTGGGCTGGGAGTGGTGGGAGTGAGGAAAATGCTCGGGGAGATTGCAGGATCAAATGGGTTGCTTAAGTACTAGTCATTACAATTTTACTTTGTTAAAGATGAATACAAACATGGTGGAAGAAGAATAAGGCTCGGTGTAAATGGCCTTGCATGTTTAAGAAATTGCTCTTGCAGTTTTTGGATGCGATTACGTGATGTGAATATGCCCCCATCAAAGCCACTTTGAGAGTCCAACCCCAGTCTCATCATTCCCCTTCTTAAAATCAGATTGCAAATGAGCAACAAGACTTCTGCTTAATTATAGCCCGAGGAGTGATGTTTGGGCTGTGAATCACCTTAGATTTCACACTGATAGAGGAGGAGTACATGCGCTGATACCATCTGCACAGTGGGCACAGTTCATGGCGGCAGCCTGGCAGAGGTGTACACCCTGGCGAGGAGGCATCATCCCGCGACGTTCCTCCCCGGCGGGTCCCCTGGTCTCAGTGGGAGCCACGCTGGGACCAGCGAGCACATTTATTCTCTACATGACGTGCGGCTTTCCTACCGTGTAGCCTGGCTGCTCACTCTTCCTCTCATCTCTGAAAGCCTTGGGAATTGGAAGACTCCTTTTTTTCTTTGCATAAGCAGGACATAAATTCAAAGGGTTCTGCTGAATATTTGTTAAGATGCATATTTATGTGCAAAACCCTCCCTACCCCTCAGAAACCATTTAGTTAAAAGAGGATAAAGATGATTTACTTATGCCTTAGGGCTGTTGCTGTTTAAACACTGCATTTATGTCTATTTACTCTGGTATTTACTAAAAAAGCATAGTTAAATTAGCAGTCGTTGGCTCTCCTAAGCCATTTCAGAAGGCTCTTACAGCACTTCTTTAAGGGAAAAAACTCAGGGATGAACAAACCACATCATTCTGGCTGTAGGACAGTGAAAGAAGACACCCTTTTCCTGTGGCCACCGGGAAAGAAAATGATGTCCAGGGATTCCTCAGTTTGGCAAACTGCTTATTTTGGTGAAAACCCCAGCTTTGCAAATTGTGTCGTGGCCACGCGAGGCATATGCAGCATCGCTGAGATGATTTGCTCTGTCACCCAGGTTTGCGTGCAGGTTCCTGACATCCCATGAGCTCCATAAAGGGTATATAAAGGGCAAAATCCCTGGGACTCTCCCCATTTCAGCTTGACAAGTTTTTTTTTCTGCTCAGGGATATTAGCAGTAACAACACCGGTGCAGTCGATAACTGGCTGGCTGCACTTAATGACCCGAGGCACGTCAGCTCCTCTCAGCTGGCTCCCAATCCCCAGGAAATGCACCCTGGCTTGATTACTGTCGCCTAAAGAGTCACACATGTACGCTGGGAACCTTCTTTTCATTAACTTAACCTGTGCGCAAAGAGCTGCGGCAGAAACATATTTTTTCAATCAGATAATGCATTTTCAATTAAATGACTTGGTTTCTACCCATTTTCTCTTCCTTTCCTGCTGTACAGGAGCTATCTGTGTTTAATGTTGTAATGGGATCTTACCATAAAGTTGGCTGTGTTCTTCTGAAGTGATGGCAACGGTAATTAAGATGTGCTATTGTTTTCCATTGGGTATATTTGTACCATATGGACACGCAACATGACGCAGAGCAAAAAGCGTTCCTGAAAATTCAGGACAAGATGCGACGGATGAGACTTCGTAGAGGAAAGTCACCGAAGAAACTCTACGCAAGCAGGAAGCTGCGTATTCCCGTACCTGCCTGCCTGGAGTTCCCCTGCGGATGACTTTGGCAGCAGTTTAAGAAACGAGCACACACATTTGTTATAAGCATTATGAATGATATATATGGCAAATGTTTGCAAAGCAACTGAGAAGAAAAGCTGTTGGGGCAGGGCTTTGGGTTTTCAAGGCTGCAAGGCCACGCTAAGGAGTGTGACCTGAAGATAATATGGCTTTGGGGAGTGCCAGCAGAGTTGAATTAAGCATGAATCAGATATCTTTGTTGAATACCGAGGTAATAAGTGGGGGAGTATTTCCATTCCAGAAACCTTCTTCTCCCTCTAAACGTGCATTTTCCAGAGCTGTTAAACCATGGCTGTTCCACGTTCCAGGCTTGCCTTTGGTGCCGAGTGGGAAATTGGATGTGGTCCTTGCCCCCAAATCAAGAAGCACAAAACTGCTCTTTCCCAGACAGAAGAAAGCCATCGGCACCCAAAAAAGGCTGGGGTGGCCCCAAAGACCAGTGTCCCTCCTCTGCAGCTCTGCTGGGAAGCGAGGGAGGGGGATGGTGCTGCCCCACTCCAGGTGCCGTTCCCTGGGTCTCTTGGGTGGCTAGTGAGGACAGGAATGGCATTTTGCAGGTGAGGTGACATTCCTCCGGCAAAAATTTATCCCTCAGTCTTGGTACCCAACTGCAATTGGTGAAACTGCTGTTGGTTTTTGCTTCCCCAGGCCCTGTGGCAAACTTCGCAGCTTGTCACACTTGGCCTTGCAACGTGGGAATGACTCACCGAGACCAAAGACACCTGGAAGTGGCAGTTTCAGGTTGTGCTTAAAAAAATTCTTCTTTTTTAGCTTTTTTTTAAAAAAAAGTTTTCAGCAGGCACCAGCTCTCCAGAACCGCAGAGTGCTTTGAATTGAAATCCTGATTTTGTTTTGCTGTGGTTTTAGCATAGAAAGGGGGCAAATAAATAAGTGAGATGCTCTTCCAGGAAGGGCAGCATGCAGGCTGGGCACTTTGGATTTCGGAGGGTCCCATATGGGCTTCATTGCCCACACATGGGGTGAGGGAAAGGATATGGGTCAATTTGTTCTGTTTTCTTGTTAGTATCACCTAAGAGTTAGAGAAGATCCCTCATTCTGAAAGTGTTTTTTGCTTCGCTAGTGTGACTTCAACAGTCTGCTGAAGAAAGTGGTACAAAAGAAATAACGTTTGAAGCAATTTCCTGTGTATAACAAGTTAAATAGCTCTGCAATGAAACATGAAGTAAATAACTTTGAAGCATAGTTATTCTTTGTTCTTGGTTTCAGTGGTGAATTTCTTAGAGCTCGCATGGCATGGAGGAGATCTTTTTTCAGGAAAAAAAACAGTAAAAAAAAAAACCCTTGGCATGTTTAATGGAAATCAATCTGAATTGGAATTTCAACTGTTAGTAAATCAATGCCATCCCCACAGTCTCTGTGAATACTCCTCCGTTCCTTAAAGATGATGCTCATATTAATTTAAAAAAAAAAAAAGCTGGGGAGTGTTTGGTACACAGTGAATTAGACACCAACATTGCTATAAGCGGTGGCAAAGGAGTGTGAGTTCTTGCAACCCATCTTTGAGAGACCAGCCATTGCCTACAGCAGCCCACTCATTGCCTCCCTCTTACAAGGTCCCGCTGCGCGATGCACCCGCGTCCCTGCTGATGGGTGCTCTGAGCAGAGGCGTAGGTGGAGAAGCTCTCCATAGGTCATGCATTTCCCAGAAAATATTTTCCTGTGGCTTGAGACTGCTGAGGCCAAACTGCCTGTAAGTGGTCCATGCTGCGTACTGCGGCTCCACCTCTTCAGCAGTGGAGCTTGGCAAATCGGGCAGTTTGCCATAACCTCTGTCCTGGGAGGTTGTCACTCATCTCTTGCAGCTTCTGCCCGAAGCGATCCATCACCATGCCAGCAACAAGTCCTCACTTGTTTCTTTCTATGGATCAGAATCAAAAGAAAGACACATCCAGGGAAGGGAGGTGCCATATTCTCAAACATGTTTTTTTCAGGGTGCATGACCCCCGGTGAGCACCCACCCCACCCACACTGTGCGTGGACAGGGGAGGCACAGAGCACAGACAGGTCTCTTGAGCTGACTGTACCGTCCCTGGTGCCACTGGGTACCAGTGGCACGCCAAGGCCCTTGCCAGGTAGAGGAAACATCATACAATCAATCCGCCATCTGAAAGTTACTTGCTGGTTTGCACGCTTAGGTTACCTGGCTGTCTCTCACTGCTATTTATTGCTTTTGTATTAATTAGTTTTCCACATCCCACAATGTCGCGGCTTTTGTCTTAGACATGAGCAGGACGGATGCCCAGACTCTAGGAGATAGGCACCAACCTTGGGAATTAGGAATCTGAATGTCCTTGAAGATACCAGCTTTTGTTCATTTTTATTGAAATTATTTCACATAATTTGGAGGATTAGCCAGAGGCGACTTAAAAGCACCATGGGAAGAAGGGTGCTGCGGGATACGGTACCAGTGCCCTCCTTGAGGAAGGAAATTCCTTCCTTGAGGAAAGCATTTTTCCTGCTGGAAACATGCAAAGAAAGGACATTTCTGGGCTGTTTGTGCAGATATTCACCGGTCCTGAGTGTGCAACGTGCATCCCTCCATGCTCACGCCGCAAGCCCTTACCTAGTTAATAGCTGCATGCCATTTTTTTCCCTGTGGCAGCGTTCCCGGCCCTACAGACAGCACAGGCTGGAGGAGGCTGCAGGAAGAAATGCTCTTTCGCCCATCTCTGCTCCTGGAAGAGAGGCAGAAGGACTGCATGCACAGTTAACACTTGCATTATCTGCCCCATATGCAGCCATCTGGTTCTGCTGAAGTTTTTGATCTCTCAGCCGGGTTTGATTTATGTGGCAAGAGCAGCGGCATTCCCACCGTAGAAGTTGAGCGCGATGGTTAACGTTGCCACTGCTTAAGGGTAAAGCTGGATCCCACCAAGGCTGAGTTTTACATTGCCCCTTATTGGACACATCTGGTGAGGCAAAGGCTCTCTCCTCGCCGCTGGCCCGCTCTGGCTGGGTTTGGGCCAGGCAACGTGAAACCCGTTTGCATTTTGCAATGCCTAATGTCTTGGTTTGCAGGAATGCCACTTTCCTGATGGTCCACGGTCAGGAAAACGATACTGAAGGCTATTTTTGCACTACAAAAAAACCCAAAGCAGGGATTTTTCACTTGGCAGAAGGAGGTTTCTGTCCCCTGTTGTGAGGGTGGTGGCATCAGGTTTGGTGTCCATATGATGAAGAGCCTGAACGAAATGTTTTGTGAGGGCAGAGCTCCTCAGAGCACACTGGCATCCTCGGTTTGTATGTGGGGAATGGAACGGTGCCACACATTGCTTGTCTTAAGTCCTGGGTCATCGTCACGGACATTGATGGTCTTCCTCCTTTTCCTTCACCTCACTGAGGGTATAAAATACCATATTCAACAGTTGCACAAATTTTCTCTTTCTGTTTGTTTTTTTTCAGATCTATGTCATTAACATCCTATAGTATGACATATCATGATGCATTATCATAGCTTTTTACACTATTTCCTGCATTACACAACATTTTGCAAAGTTCATGAATGAATAGTCATTAGTTCCAGCTAAGAGCCCTGACTGTCGAAGGGATCTTTCCTGCCTAGGAAGCTCTCCAAAGAAAAACTGAAATACGAAATGAGTCCGATCCAGAGCTCCTTATCTTCACTTCCTAGTGAAATCCAGCTGACTCTGGGTAAGACGCATCCATTTTCATTACAAGAGCATTGTACTGGCAAACAGTTATTTCAGGATGGGAATTGAGGAGACGCAACTTCAGTTGAAATGTCATAGGAAAGTTGGGAAGGCAAAATATACTGACCCAACCGGGAGTGAGTGCAGCCTTCTGCAGCAGGCAGGGCTGGTAAGCCCTGCAAAAAGTGATTTGTGAAGGTTTGGGTGAGTTTCTGTGATGTAGATACTGGAAGGAATTTTTATGGGATCTGGCCCTGGAATCGAGAGGATTAAATAGCAAAGGAAAATCCAATGTGCTATTCGTAACTGATAGCGCACAGAAATGATAGTTCTTGTAGCAACTGGAATTTGAGTCACAGTTGCCTGTAGCCAGCCATTTCCAACCCTCTGTGTGCAGAGGCAGCCTGGGAGTCAGGGCTGAAGAAATAAGCTGAGGCAGCCCTGGAGTTCCTCACGGCTTCAGGAAGGATGTCCCACGGTGGGAAAAGGGGACACAGCCCCCTGAGTGTTTTTGAAGCCATTAGTCCATGTGGCAAAATTTAGTCCATGTGGCAAAATTCATCCACGTGTACCGAGTTGGAGGTGCCGAAGGGAAGGTCCACAGCGCCGTGTCAAACCCAGCCGGAAAATGCACAAGACAGGAGACAAATCATAAAAATCTCTCTGCGGTGATGCAACCCACGCTCCTGCCCCGAGTGCAGCAACACGCTGTGTATCATGTGCTGCCATGTAATGCTGATCTGTGTTTCATCAGCAGGGTTTGTGCTTTTTGCTATTGGAATTAAACCAATGTACAGCAATGTTGTGATCAGGCTTCCAGGAGAGAATAAAGGAGGTAATATGGGGTGGGGGGTTGAGCACAGGACTTGAAACCAGTTCAGGGTCCAGTCCTGTATCCTGGTAATTCAAGATGTTTTGCTGGGTTCAGTCTATAACATGACTGTGCTCTCGTTCTGCCCTGTGTCACTGTGATCTTGGAGCACGGTGGTACTCAGCTAATTCGCAGGTGTTTGGAGCAATGCCTGCAGGCTGAGATGGAAGGTGGTGCAGAATGATCACCTTTTGCATTTTACATGTGCACTAACTCTGAGCTTGAATTTTGCTACCAAAATGGACCCCTGAACTGGTGTACGGTGCTGTCGCCAGCTCCCAGCTACATAAAGAAACCGGAGTGTCCGAGGGAGGGTGAGAAATGGGGACCGATCCCACCACAGCCCCTACCTGTGCTGTGCTTGAGCACTGGGAGATTTCACCCAGTTGGGTGAAGTTCACCCAAGGTAGAAATATTGGGATTTCTAAAGGCAACCACCTGCTGCCAAGCCTCTGGGAATTGTAAAGGTGCTTCTGAGATTTTCTGACTTGTCTAAGAATCTTAATTAAATGACTCAGCAAACAACACACAACTTTCCAGAACGCCGAGAGCCCTGCGTCCGCCGCCGCAGCGGACCAGCGGTCCATGTCTCCGGAGCTGCTTGGGATGGAGAGATGCTGCGGCTGACGCGGCCGAGGGATGCTGAGATGGTTCC
The DNA here is from genome assembly GCA_026212715.1 of Elanus axillaris. Lineage (NCBI taxonomy): Eukaryota > Metazoa > Chordata > Aves > Accipitriformes > Accipitridae > Elanus > Elanus axillaris. Next base: position 18,174,474 of record JANZLQ010000044.1, on the reverse strand, counting down.
CGTTGAGCCTGGGATGTTCCTCTCTCCCAGGGCTCCGGCGGCAGCGGGGCAGGGAGCAGCAAACCTGCGGGATGCCTTTCCTGTTAGGTATCTTGCATTTTGAGTCGGGCCATTGCCCCTGCTGCAGAAGGTGGTGGGGAGGAGGGAAGGAACGCCAGGCCTGCAAATTAGCATCAAAGAGTTGGTGCGAGGTTTATGGGGACATTTACTAGTGTTGTTTTCATTATTTACACCAGCCTTGATTCTAGGAGTTCTCATTAAAAGTGTAATAAATGTAAAAATATTTTACAGGCCAATAAAAGTTCCAAAGCAAAAATAACTTTATATAGTGTGATTTTTTTTTCTTTTACAAAATACTGTGTGGTATCATCTTGAACCTGCTGATTGTGGATGGGATGAGAGAAGCCCCTCTGTTCTGGTACAGTGTAAGGGGACAGGCTGGAGCTCAGGACTGCTTTCCAGCCAGCTAATTTGTCAGGTAATGGGTAACTCTCGTGGTCACTGACTTTGATGAAAGCATATTAGGCTAAAGACAACTGGTTTTTTTTTTGGGGGGGGGGAGAAAACCAGATCATTTCTATTTTTGTTTTTATTTTTTTTTTCTGGTTTAAAAATCATGAAATGTATCCAGAAAGGCTCTGAAAAATAAGGGATTGAAAAAGGGAAAATACATGAATATTTTCAAGTTCTTCTATAAAATATGTTTGCGTAAACACACTGTGTGTAGTCAGAACTAGCCTATAGTTTCTGGAAGTATGTTAAACAAGGAGAGTGCTATTTGCCAAATCCTCTGTTATGGTTTTGGGATGTGCAGTCAGTCCTCTGCAGAAGGACAGAACTAAAATGAGGAAACACTTTGGAATGAACTCAGCTTGGAGGTAATCCAAAAATCTTGTGGAATGGGTGGAGATGAAAAAAAATTAAATTTAACCATTAAATCATCCAGCAACTTGGCATCTGCGGCATTTATCTTCTTGTCCCAAAGATAATAATGTTCTAAAGTCATAATGACATCTAAACATCTTTGATCAGAGAGCAGACAAATTGGTCCAAAAATGCTAAGTTTGGCTGTCTCACCCGGGTTATCCTAATAAATACTGAGTCAGCTTTGCAGACGGAGTGGTTTTAAAAGTGTGGAATGAACGTGGATGTGCTTGACCTAAAAGAAGCTGGAGGTGTTATTTGCAGCAGCCAGTGGACCTCCCCTTGCTTGAAAGCAAATTTATGATTCCTGGGTTTTAGGCTCTGGCATCTGTAAATGCTGTGAATATTTTTTTCAGGCTGACTCTAAAAGCTGCCTTCATAATTTTGCATGAACAACCACTTTTGCATATGCAGGGTTTTAGTCGCAATTTTTAGCACTTTGCAAAGCTAAGCTGATGGGCAAGCCTGTGCTTGGGGAGGCAAATGGGGATGAAACTGGTTTCTACTAGAAGAAGCCTCTGCTTTTTTCTCTGCCCGCTTACTGAGCCAACTTGTTGTCAGGATTAGGAGAGCATTTACTAACAAGCACCAGAGACCTGCCGTCCTCACAAGGACCGTTAATGGCACCACCGGCCCAATGCCATTTTTGAAATCCGGTTCAAAACCTGAGTGAAACCAGGCAAAAAGACTGAAGCATTTGCATCCCGTCTAGCAGGTATGAGCTGAAAGCTCAGGAAGATGACGCAACTGTACTACGGCTTAATTTGGCCTTTTGACCTGAATCTTCCACTGCTGGATTTTTTGTGTATGTCTGTGACCAGAATAGAGACTTTCTCTGTGACGCTACTCAAAGGGGAGGCATGAGCCAGGCAAAAGTCATGCAACGTTCTCTTAGCAGGAAATAAATTTAGATCCTTGCATTTTTTTTTTCCCCTAAAATGTTGGAGGGAAATGTGGGGCTCAGAATGGGATGATCGCTGGGAGAAAGCATGGCTGGTTTTACTGCCCTTGCTATTGCGCCCTGAGGCCACAATTAGGTCTGGAATCCCATTGTGCCGGGCACTGTCCAAACACAGAGGAAGGAACAATCCTTGACTCAGAGGTCTGCAGTATTGATTAATCTTTATTTGTTTGTGCAATTACTAGTTTATCATTAAATGCTGTTATTTGCTTTAGAAGGGAAATGTTGTCAATTTGGAAATAATGAGTCCAGGTATCAGTCATAGCAGAAGCCATTCATTGTATATATGTAACGTGGAAATAGTTTTCTCGTTTTCATAGGTGCCTCTTGAAGTTTCAGGTTTTCAGGCAATCTGGGGGAGTTACACTCACGGCCCATAAAAGCCTGTGTGACCAGGCTACAGAATTCCTGGCAGGCCCTTGGGAACCTGCATCCTAAAATGACATGCCACTAAGCCCATGTGAGGCAGCGGCAGGGCTAGGACTAATAGTATCCCATACTCCAAGCTGGTTCTCTTGAAATAGTATCTCTTGTTTCTGCAAAAAATGGATATTCTGTGAATATGCTTCTACAAACCATTTTACTGCAAAATACCCTTAATTTAGCTTCCAAGACACCAGTAGCCTATATGTCCTTACTTTGGCTGCTGGCTAAAATACCATTTTCTTGTCCACACATTGATTTTGGCTTTCCCATTGCAAAGCTGTTATCTCTTTTGCTATCTCATAAATTACAGGAAATTCAAAACTGGATGCAATCACAACTCATAATTTGAAATGCTAATCCTTGGCCTGTCACTCCAGCTGTAACACATACAGCTTGCTCTATTAAACTTTAATGTCTACCCTAATAGCCATGTGAGGTTAGAAATCCAGGGATTAGCTTTGATTCCAGTTTAACTACTGATAGGCGCCTGTAGTATTATAAAGGACTCTTTCTCTTCTGAGGAGCGCTGAGCATCTTTGCTTTGGTTTGTTTATAAGCTACTGAAAGTTGGTCTAGCATAGATTTTCTCCAAAAAGGACTACTCTAAACTGGGTTTAATCTAGCTGAAGAATGGTGCACTCAGAGCAGCAGTGACTCGATTTCTCACTCTGTGTGTATCGCAGGCTACCCGCCATAAATATGCTGTCTGCTAGGGAAAGAGGTGAATTTTCTTTAGCAGTGACATTCAGGACCATCTGGATTCTGCAAGTGGGTGGAAGATTGGGCATGAAGCAACCAGATTATGTAAGATGGGTAAAAACCCGGCCCTGCTGAAACCAAGGGTAACAGTTCCACTGATTTCAGTAGGGTCAAGATTGCCCGTGGTGTTTCAGATTGGGCTAAATGTTGTTTGCATTGTCCAGATAGATGCTGGCAAGGGAGGTAATTATTGGTTTTGGTTCTGTCTCAGTCACATGAATGCTCTCTCCATGTTGTGTTGGTAGGAAGGCTAAGGCACAGGTTTGGTGGTGTTCTCCTGCATCAAAAGTAGGTAGAATTCATAGGCATATCGTCTTCTGCACAGTTGGTACTCCTGAGTTGTATGCCGGAAATCATAGAATTATTAAGTTGGAAAAGACCTTTAAGATCATCAAGTCCAACCATAAACCTAACACTGCCAAGTCCACTGCTAAACCACGTCCCTAAGCACCATGTCTACAGATAGGATGCTTCTATAATTGTTAGCTTCTGTGGATACAACAAGACCTGTTTGGATTGTGCATTGGGATGTCTTTTGGCAAAAACGTCTTATTTCTTTTGCAGAGGAAGATCTGGTCACTGCCCTGAAGAATGAGGTTGCAACCTGTTCTGCAGCATGAAGATCTTGCCACCATAGTGCATGCCTGTGGTTACTCCATGCTCCGTACTCCTGTGGTGTGTCATTGCAGCCACCCGTGCAATTCCTCCCAAAGACCACCAAGGACGAGTGAAGCAGGAGAAACTCCTCCTGCAGATACATTCAAGCATGTTGGTGAGCAGAAGAGGACTGCAGAGGCTCAGCAGATCCCCAGTGTGGCTGGAGGTTCATCTTTGGAAGCAGCTTGCAGAGGCTGCGTTTCTGTATATGGTCTGTAAAACCTCCACAGCTGGTTGGGAGTAAGTTTTATGAGGATGTTTTAAAATTTGGAACAGAGCAATGAGTTGAACCGGGAAGTTTTTGTTTGTTTGGGCCGGGTTTTTTTTTTTGTTTGTTTGTTTTTTGTTTTTTTTTTTTTTTTTTTTTTAATAAATTTATTATTTTTTATGCAGCTTGCACTGAGAAAGATCTCTTGGGACCAGAGTAACATCTCTTCCAAAGCACACAAAGCCCAGAAAGCTAAACAGCCTGACAGGGGTGGCACTTCTCTGCCAAACCTCCTGGTTCATAGACTTGCTCTGCATGGAAACAAGTATTGCCTGGCATCATAGCTTTGGGCTGGAGATGCTCTGTATGAGGCAGAGTTTCCCCCAGCACATCATTCTTCCCTCACAGTTGTTCAGGGAAAGATTTCAGTTTTGCCTCGGTTTGGAACAGGACCCATGACTCAAGCTTGAGATTTTTTTTTTTTGCAAAACTGAATTCTTGTTGTTCAGCCAGTCCTCGTTCTCTCAAGGCTACGGCAATCCCCACTCACCTCCAGGTCTTCCTTTTCATACAGGATCTACCTTTTAGCATCTGGGTGCTGTTCTCTGAGGGAACACCTTGTCCAAGCTGCTCCAAGGCAGCTGATGAGTTCAGGCGGGATTTTTGGGATGACTCACCGGTTTGTTCCAATCCCTGAGAGATTTTGAGGATGGCCTTTGGCTGTCAAAACCACTCACCCCTCTGAATCCAGGCTTATTGGCTTCCTTAATATTTTATAAGGATTCAGTGTTACTTTTTCTCGAGATTATGTTGAATGGGTACCTGAGCTGCTGGTATGGGTAGGTGGAAATTTTTAATGACTGCTGTGTGTGGTTTATAGCTATTTTTGTGTGCATTTTCAATAGCTACAATGGTTACACCCATAAGCTGGAAAAAAAAGAAATGTCTTTCCCGTCTGCTGGCTTTTCTCGCAGCTCATGTATATTCTTGTTTATTCTGCCGGCCTTCCAAGATGGAAGTTTGTACAAACATTTTAAAGTCTTGAGAAACAACAACCAGAGGCAGAAGGAGAAAAAGAAAAACAAGGAGCAGGGAGATCGGCTTTCAAGTGGGTCTGTGCATCCTTTCTTTTATCGTCTCGAGCTTCAAGCTGGCATCGATTTTTATAACTCCTGGGAGATGCGGAAGCTCCTATTTGCTGCTCTGTAAATGAGTATGACATGTTTCTTTAATGTATATTCTTTGGAATCTATCCCCTGGCTGCATAGCTCCATGCTTCCTGCAGATTATGTACATATGAAGGAAATAATCACAGCAGATGCCACCCAAATACCTGTGGGTGATCAGATAACCCAACCTGCTCTACAGCTTTCAAAAATCCTGAGTCAGGTGTTTGCTATCCAAAGATGTTTCCTGAAAAAAATAATTTCTGGGGTTTGCACACCCAAACTTGTTTCATCTCCTCTCGTAGCTTTTGCTGCAGAGAGATGAGTGATCTCCAGAGACATGAGGAGAAGAGGTTAAGAGGAGGGAGTTAGGCAAGTGAAAAACGCTCTCCAGCTGGCACCAGTGGCTGGGAGTCCTCTTGTGAAGAGATGAATTTTATACATAAAGGAAAAGCAAGTGGGTCTTGTTCGTCTGGTTTGCCACTTGTGGCTGATCTAGCAATATCTCCAACGTTCATCATAAGTAGAGTTAATGTTATTTCATATAATTCATTGATTTCCATAAGATCTTCATTGGCCATGCTACCTATGCAGGGAGCCAAGTGTGCCAACTACATTTTGTTATTAACTGCAAGTTCTAAAAATAGAGAGTGTCTGATTTTCACACTGAATCACCCCAGCTGCAAGTAGATGTTGGCATTAGCTAAGGATGCAGGCTTGGTTATGGTCTGCAGGAGCTCACTCAGGGTTTAGGGGACGCTTCCCATCTTCCATGGGTTTCATGCAGAGGGAACCACGACTCAGTGTGGTTGCAGGACTGTGGAGGCCAGGATCTGTCCTAGCCCACCCCACCGGGTACAGAGGAGCACCCACCACCCGTGTGCTGGCGACCGAGCCCGCAGCCCGTGTCGAGGGCACCGACAGATCCGAGCTGCCGAAATGGCGCAAATAAAATAGCTGTGCGGAGGAGAGCCACGTCCGATGGGTTGCAGCTGTCCCTCTGCCTCCCGGCCGCCCCCGCCCCGCTCCAAATGTAAATCATCACCCTTTTCCCTTTTAACATAACAGTTGTGTCATTTAAAAGCTCAAAGAGCTGAGAAAAAAGTCTACTTGTTTAGATAAACCATTAAAACAAATTATGAGCATTTAATAAATGGGGAAAACTGTCTGTTTGTCATAACACAGAATTTTTCCTTTAAATATCCAAACAATGGCCCAAAAGGTTACTTGTAGATGGGTGTGTTGGGGGATATTTCCAGGGTCAGTCCGCACTGGGGTCCTTGCTGGGAGCCTTTGGCCCAAATCCCGGCCGTAGCGAGCACAGCTGGGTGGAGGGCTCAGGGTGGGGGTACAAGGCTGTGCTGAGCTCCCTCTGGGGTGGGCGATGGAGCACGGCATCTTCCCCCCGCAAAGTGGTACCCTGCCGGGCTGGCACACGTTGCCTCTACCCTGGAAGAGGAGGGATGGGAGCACAGTGCCCGTGTACCACATCGTGCTCGTGTACCACATCGTGGTCGGCTCTGTGGGCCATGCTTGGCTGCTCTTCGGGGAGGAGGGTCTGCCTCGCATGCAAATGGCATTTTTGTAAAGCGTCGATGCATCTTTTGAATAAACAGGAGCTTGGCGACTGCCTTTGGAGAGCAGTTCAGTGTTTTTCTCACTTCTTGTGATATTTCTTTTTTCAAAACATTTCCTGATCCTGAGCTCCTTCCTCAGGTTGTGGGAACATTCAGGTTCTAATCTGCGGTGTGTGGGCTGGCCTCTCTCCAGTTGTCTAACAGATGATTGCTTTGAATAGGATTATCTTGGACAGGCAGAGAATCATCTCCACAGTGCCAGGGCCGCCTTCACCCTGGGAGCAGGGAGTGACCAGACCCTGCTGCGAGATGCTCGGCTCGCCTTGCCGGCAAGTGTCTCCTCCAGACAGTGTATTCGGGCTCTGGAGCTGGGATCTGATCTTTAAGAGCTATTAAGTCCTTGGTCCTTAAGAATGATTGTTTACCGGCTAAACCTCCTTGTAATGAGCCTCTTTACCTTTAGGACTTACCAAAGTTTGGGAAAAAACCAGCTGTGTGTTTTGCTGCTTGGTGACTCAGGAGCCTGGGGGTAAAAAAGTCCTTAGCTTTTAAGCACACAACATTTTGCTGTATCACAGGATTGCAGCTTCACTGGTCTGAAACCTGCCTGCTGGCTCCCACTTGGCTGCTGCAGGCATGGAAAGCCATGAGGTGCCTGCAGTCATGTTGTCTACCAGCTCCTGAGGGCAGCAGACACTGTCTGAGCCAACCCCTCTGCAAATTGGGAGCTTCAGGGTTGCAGGCTGCTAAGGAAAGGCAAAACCAGATGGGCTCCAACAAACATAACGCTGCCAAGCTCCTTGCTGTTGCATCCCTGCCACTGTTCATCTACTTCTGATGGTGCCAAGAGCAAGCTGCTGAGCACTTGGGGCACTCGAGTCATATGTCCTACATGGAGGCTGGCCAACTCGATGGAAATATCTCAGCTTGTGGCTGGCACCCCTACAGAGTGCTTTCACGGTTTTCCTGAAGTGCTTGGTGCTGGCAGTTTTTACAAGGTAGTTGGCCAACGTATTTTGTGCTGCTGTCATGCTGGAAGTGGGCAAAGCAGAGGGAAAAGGAAGGGAAAGACCTTTCTGGGTCTGTCTTCACTTTGGCTGTGGGTTCCAGCAACACAGCAGGGTGGGAGCCTGGTGCAGCTTATGGGAAGAGGGCGGGCAAGATTTTACTGGATCTGTGTAGATACGTGAATTTGGAGATGGTGATTTTTAAGAGTCCATTTTAAGACTTCTCTGTGGGGTTCATGGGGAACAAGTCCTGTGAAGAGCAGGGTGAGAAACCAGCATTCACCCAAGGCGGCACTCCTGTAGGGACAGTGGCAATGCCATCAGTGGGAGCCAGCGCTGGTCAAGCAAATCAGTCAGGAAGAAGTGGGTATGGGAAAAGCCAAATAACCTGGGTTTACAGTGAGGGAGATGGCAAAACGTATGGCCTGAACAGGACTTAGGGCTATGCTAACAGAGGGAGGAAAGGAAAGAATTGGAGAAACGTCATAAAGACAAAACAAAAAGGTTTTGAAACAGCCTCAGTGTGTGGGCAAGAGTGAGCTGTTAATCACAGTTAACTGCTCAATTACAGGCTTGGTCACGAGCAGATGGAGTGGAGGTGGCTCTGCTCTGCGGAGGTGACAGCGGAGGTGGGGACTCCTCTCCTCGGAAACTGCCAACAGCCCAGAGGTCTGGTCCCAAAATACGGAGTGAAGCATTTTTCTCCCTTACATCACCCTCCCATGAGCTGAGCTTGTTCTAGCCCAGCCTTCCATGTCCAGCCATCTTGAACCTGACATTTGGGATAAAGCAAAATGTGGAGACAGATAAACTCCGAAGGGCCTCACCTAAAAATAAAAGCACAGTGGAGAGATGGTGATACAAGGGCACACTGCCCTTCGGGTCCACCCTGTCCCTGGTGTGAATATTAACTCTTTTAATGAGCGAGGCGCTGTGTCAGACTCTCCATTTCAGGTTGATAATGAATATTTTGTTACATCCCTAACATTAAAAAAGAAGAAAATCCTTTTCTTTTAGCCTCCTCAGTTCTTTAATCTCAGAGCTCTCCTTGGTCAGATGTGTGGAGACTTTTCTCTGTGAATCGGGAACAAATTCTCCAGCTTCTCTCCCACAGGTTTTAATCCCTTCTTTTGTTTCACCATGTGGTTGTGTAAGCAGTTCCCTTGAGAACAGGGCTCCAGGAATATATAATTAAATCAAAAGTTTGGCACTAATAAGTGATCTTATCACTTTGTTGGGCTTTTCTCAGGTCTTTGTGTGATATTCCTAGGCCGCTTATTTGAAGTTATTTAATTACAAGGCCCCCACAATAGAGCCAGGGCCTTGGATGGTTTTTTTTTAATGGCGTATTATATCATATGTTATGATGCTTTGTGCACCAGGTGACCTAGGAGGGGCTGACAACCCTTCAGGACTGTCATTGACAAAGCTGACTCTGCAGAGCTTGTTTTTGCTATGAGTAATTACCGAGGAGCAACTCCTCTTCAAGCCCTAACAAAGCAAATGGTTGAACCCCAGAATAGGTGTCACCATCAAACCGGGCACTGGAGCCCACTAGGGATCGTGCCCTGCTGGGGGGCAAGAATAAAGGAGAAAGCAAGCCAAATCTTGTGAAAACTCCCATTCCCGGTGAGTTTTTCTGCATCCTGTGCTGATCAGAGCACTGTGCCTTCTTCTGATGTCCGCGGGCGGTGGAGGCGTGTGGCTGCCGTGACCTCCATGGGGTGGGACGGTTGCCCAACACAGGTTTCTCCATGGGTTGAACCTCTCCATTGTTCAGCTCCAAGCAGTGATGAGGTATCAGGGTGCAGCCCTCGCCCTTGAGAAGCCTCAGGGCCTGAGTTGACTAGGTGTGAAGTTGTTTAAGTACTTCAAGATGAAGATAAGATATGGAGATTTAAAAAAACTCTATTAGAAAACTGCCATCTATTGAAGTGCATTCTAGGTAATGGGCTATGTATGCTTAGGATGTAGTTAAAATTGATAGGAAACCAGCGTTTGTAAAAGTGCCTCCTCTAGACTGTCTTCAAATCACCCAAGCACCTCTGCATCTTTCAGTGCCCAAATAATTTTGACAACTGACCTGCATCTCCTCCCCAAAGAATGCGTAATATGATTGAGAACGATGTGAAACGTGAGTGCAATAACACAAAGGAAGGCACTGGCGTGGTGCGGTGGTATGATTACACGGTGGCATGGCAGCATGCGCAATATGGTGCTTTCAAAACCCCAAAGCATGTTTTGGTTTTGGTTTAAGGAAGAATACTCTTCCAGCCCTCACCTCCGTTCTAGCTGCTGCTCTGTTCGCGGCTGCTGGTCTGCTGGGGAGGTGAGAGCTGGGCTGCCATGAGCAGAGGGAGAGTAGGGGATGGTTAACTTTCAACCTCACGTAAGATCAGAAGGAGCCACCAGCCAGGTGGAGGCAGAAGTACCGGCTTCACCCACGGTTCCTCCTGCTAGATATTTTCCTAAATGCAACCAAGCCGTATTTTCCCCTTTTGTTTTGCCCCGTAAAACATCAGAGACCCCTCTGAAGTTTCAGGCTTTCAAGCATTACACAATCTGCGATGGAAATGGCCTTTTAAACTGATCTGTTTGCTTGAAAAACCTTCAGTCTCTCAGCAAAAACTGCCCCCGGGAAACCCTTCCCCCTCTTTAAACAGCAGATCTGTTTCAAGAGCTTCAGCAATGCCAGCACTATCTCTGCGTATGACAGTCGGTGGAAACCACTCTGCTTTCCGTTGGCCATGTGACTTGGGGTAAGACCTCTCTGTTGTTTTAATCCATCAACTGAGAACCTGCTGATTGATGATCTGCAACTGCCCTGGCTCGGTTTGCTGCGCACCTGAGCCTGGAGCTGATTTTGGAGCTCCATCCCCTCGCTACGCTCAGGCAGAAAGCACTCGATCTGAAAGTTAGGTGCTAATGAAATAATAACTGAACAGAGATTAGCCTACCCTTACAGTGTCATTTTCAGGTCTCATTTTGTTGCTTTTCTGCCCACTTGGAATGCTGCCCCATTTACTAACTTCTTATTTGCTTTACTTCCAGCTTGCTTACCTATCATCACTAATTACAGAACAAACAATTGCAGTAATACAGTAATGAATAGCAGACTTCTTTTTTTTTTTTTTTGTATAGGTGCACCTGGTTCAAACATTTAAGATAAATGGGAGTGACTTTCCAACTCTCCTCTCCTTTGCCTAGCAGCAGAATTTCTATCAGTCCATTCTGGGATGGTATGAACAGGCAGCGGGAGGTTTTGTCAGTAGGCACAAGGAAAGGGTGTCTGAGATCTCCCGAAAACACAGAGTTCAAGACTTGCTGCTGAGCACCATCCCCTTCCATTTTTAATTCCCCCCCCCCGC
>JANZLQ010000044.1:18091918-18163321 GCA_026212715.1 Elanus axillaris | reverse complement strand
CTTGCTGCTGAGCACCCTCCCCTTCCATTTTTAATTCCCCCCCCCCGCCCCGACTTTGTGCTGGCATTATTGTGAGCAGTTCTTTGTGATCCCAGTGACACTGAGTGACGTTGGCTTTTGCTGAGCTGAAACTCCTTACAGCAAACCTTAGTGTGGTCCCAAATTCACACTTTCACCATTAATTCAGGAAAAGAAGAAATTCAGAAGAGACTAAACCCTTTCCTGGACCAATACCCTAATGGAACACAGCACTTGGCTTAAGCACAAACACAGCTTCATGGATTCCACTGCTGCTCTGTGTAAACTTACGCACCCACATAAGAGTATCTCTTTGATCTGGACTTGGGATTACAATGGAACAAAAAGCAATGTAAATCCACTATTAAGTACATCAATAAAAACACCTCACAAATGAAGCTTAAGTAAGCCTTAAAATGTACCTGGAATAGGAAATTACCTATTGTAAGTGAAATAGATGTTGATATAAGACATTTAATTAGCATGGAATTAGTGTTTCAGTTAATCTTTCTGTATTTCCTTTCGTTGTTGTATGCGGTTGGGCAGAGCCATGTCCCTGTCTGGACTGGGAATGGCTCTCACTGGGGACTGGCTTCCACTTTGGACCTAAACAGCCTTTTTGACAGATGTTTTGATCAATATGATATGATTCAGGAGAACAGTTCGCTTTCAATGAGTTACCATAATTTTTTATTTTTATGTAAAAAAATCTTTTTCTACTCTAATGATACCCAGGGCCTCCCCCCTCTGGAGTTACTAGCATTTCTGAAAAGCAGGTGTACAATTCTGCTACAAATCTACTTACAGGGAGGTATGATCTGCTTAATGGAAGCAACCCCTGAGTCACCGGCTGAACTGGTTTGATATAATTTTGGTGTAGTGCTAAGTAGTTGTTCACTAGGATAAATCAAGAGCCACTTTTTGAGGATGCAAGCATCCACCATTTACAGGACTTGAAAAGAATCACCCTCTCTATCTATTCAAACGGACCTTGAAAATTATTGCCAACTCTAGAAATAATAAACACATTTGAATCAAGCCTCAGAAAATTGTGGATTTGTCTCAAAGGTCTTGAGCTCCTCCTCCAGTAGTGTGAGGAAGGTGTTTATACCTTGTCTTTTCATTCCTGAGTCTTCAGCTTAGGAGCAGGGTAGCTTTTTCTGCAGCTGGCTTGGGTAGAAACATGCCTTTGGAGAAAGGAATGTCGAGCTGCTCGCCTCTCCAGCAGCTGAAGATTTAAGGAAAATGCCAAATATAGATGTCACTCCATAAATGCATGGCGGCAACTTGGCACAGTGCAAAGGATTTGGAATGGGTGAAGACAACGGTGCACCTTGCAGATTAACAGTTATCAGGCAAAGGAGATAATCTATCGCAAAATAGTGGGGACCAGGTGGGATGAGATGCAGCACGGTGTCCCCTTGGGCTCCTCCTCGCGGAGTCCATCTCTCTGGGCACCTTGTGCCTCTGTCACATCTGTCCCAGGACTCCCCTCTGGCTCTCCCAGGGCTTGCAAAGTTAGGCATGAGCAAACACCAGAGCAAAGTCAATGAGAGAGGAGGTTTCTGCTGCATTCGATGTCCCAGGAGAGGCAAAACGCTCTGTGAGAGCCAGCTCACAGCGCTGGACTGTGGGGATGCCCCTTCCCTGCAAAGTGGATGTCTGGCATCTGGACGCTAAATCGTTTCACAAAATCAAATATGGATGCAGGGAAGGTTCATGGGGAAAGGAGGTGGTGTGCAACATTCAAAGTGCGATACCAGGACTTCAGGTGTTTCCTTGATTCAGGAATGTTTCCTTGATTCACCTGATTCAGGTTGTTCATCCTTTTGGGTCAGACCCTCCCTTCGGTTTGCTGTATCCACGCTGAGTCCTTGTGTCCATGATGTATAATTGAAGGAGCACATCTGATATAGATATAACAAGGTCTCTGTTACTCTGTATGCCCTGGTTTTGTGTCCGTATTTTTACTGGTGTAAAGCACTATGAACCGCTAGTCCTGCTGCTGCTGGAGCCGAGGAGCAGTGCAGTAACTACCAGCGTCCCGTGCTCGCATGAGCCACGGTGAAATGCTGGACTGCAGCAAGGAAACGCCCGGGATGAGGTGGTATCCTGAGCCTGACGAGGGCATGCTGAGGCCAAGCAGGAGGAAAGCCCGGGTGAGCGGAGAGGGCAGGAGGTGCTCTCCTTGGCAGCCGTTCACTTGCACACCAGGAGCGGGAATCGTGCGTCGTCCTCGGGTCACGGCTCCGCCTCGCAGGAACAGCTTTCATCACCTGGCCCCAGCGTTTCCCCAAGAGTTAAAAACATCGACCTGCTGGGACGTGTCTGAAGCCTCCAGAGGTGAAGGAAAGACCAGGGCTGGGGTGGAGCCACCCGCACCCCTACCACCGCAGTATTTCACAGGGCACAGCACCCACGAGGGGTCCTGGTCCCCGTGCTGGTTTTTTGTGTTGCCAGAGGAGGGTGCTCTGCATGGGTGCTCCCCTGCACCCACCCCGGGTCCTGCAAGACCTGCCCCGGTGGTCCAGCCTTCCCCGGTGCCACCGACCTCCGGCGATGAGACGTCACACCTGGTGATGGTGCACCCCATCACCCAGAAGGATGGGGTCCTCTGCGTTCAGAAGAGGGGGGTCTCTGTGTACAGCTCCTAAACTTCAGCTGGATTTGGAGCTGGAGCTCAGGGTGCTCCTCTCCCACGTGAAGGTGCCTGCCAGGTTGGTCGCTCTAGGGACGATGGGTGGAGAAACCTCCTCTGCAGATGCCGACACAGTTTACGTGTGAGATAAGCCCTGAGCTGCACTGCACAGAGAGCAGAAGGGAACTTCTGGGAATTTCAGACATCTGGAGAACTTTAATGTAGAAAACACAGATGTTTATAGATGCTTGCTGCAAGGTCAGGGAGGTTTGAAGATCATAATTTCATGCTTGGGCATCTAAGTCCTTTTGCAGATTTCTTGGCTCCACTGTTTGCTTCTGCAATGGCAGAGGAATGATTTGAATTAGAGCAGCATATAAGCTGCTCAGGATAAATGGGCTTGCTACAGCCACATGGAACAAATCTCTCCGTGTCTCACTTTCCTCTTAATTCAAATTAACATATTAATAATTACAGAGGTGTTGGAGGATCATTAATGTGTGGTCAAAGTCTCAGACTTATGTGTGAAGTTGCATAGGAGTTCAAAGTACTGTTACTGTCAGTTTATCACTCATTATATTAATCCAATTAATTCATGCCCTTTTAAAATATTGACTGGCAGGTATTCTGTTTCTAATATTAAATAAAGCACATTATGCTTATAGCCATAGTGCTTCCTTTATTATTTTGCATGAGAGCAGTTCTCACCGTTTGGTCATCACTAGGACAAATAATGTATTACAGGGATATTTCAGCAAGAGACAACGAGTGCCACTTCCTTGACCTGGATAAATTGCACTGGGCAAAAAAACCCCTCTGACAGCCCCAGTGAGTGCTGGGGACAGGCATAAACCGGTTCCAAATGGGAGCTTGGAGTTAATGCTATCCCTTTGCCATTTAGCTACAATACCGCCTTTTGCTTTAAAATCAGACTTAGATAGGATACGTTCAAAATACTAGCCATTAATTAGGTAAAAAAGCTAAGCCCTCCTTTCCTCCCCAGATCCAGGGGAGCTGAGGGCAGCAGCCTCCCCAGCACACGGTGAGAGGTGATTTACTGTAGCCCCAGCACAACGGGTATTTTCTGGGGCTGCAGCACATAGACATGCCATTGATAATTCTGCCTTTGTTTTGATTGCTTCCAACTGCAGAATGAGTGAGACTTAATTGGCAGAAATGACCTCATTCCTGGCTTGATTAAGGCCTCCATATGTGTTTTATAAATAAAGTAGTCTTTGCAACTGTTTTATCACTTGGAGGTTTCAGCAGACTAAATATGATTTATAGTGTTTTGCCTCTTTCCCCGAACGGGGACTATTTCTGATCATTCACCTTTCCTGCAACTGAGGACATTGGCACATCGAGAGCTGACGGGAGCATCGTCTGTGCTCGCTGGTCCTGCTGGGGTGGCTCTGGAGGTAGCCAGGCATCATCCAACCCCTTCCTGGGATGTTTGCCCAGCCCGGAGCACGGCAGAGAGGAGGTTATCCATGGGGTTTGCATATGGCAGTTTGCAGCATTAGCCCCATCCATGCAGCGTGACCCAACAGGGCTGCGCGCTGCTGTCGGCAATGGGCTCCTTGGTGGCATGGCCAGGGCTTGCCCCGACAGCATTCATGGGTGATGGTTGCATTGGCTGCCAGCTGAATTCCCCCGCTCCCTTTCTTACGGTGTTACAATAAAGGAATAAAGCAAATATATGCATTAAATCAGGCTTTCACTAATTATTTGGGCTGCAGTGTGCAGCCTCCTGCAGCATTGGGAAAGGCTTTTGGAGGGGAGCCCCAAGGGACACCTCCATCCCAGGGAGTTGCCGGATCATCCCCCCGTGCCCAAGGGCAGTGGCTGAAGATGAGCTTCAGCACGGGACCTGCCATCCGCTTAGTCCTCCCAGATCCACCCAATGTGAAGGCAGAGTCGGAGGTGGAAAGATGAACGACGGTCGGATGATGCTAGCCAGGTGCTAAGCTGTGAAACCCAGAATAGTGCTTTTAAAAGAGATTGTTACGCAAGCAGCAATGGGGAAAAAAAAAAAAAAAAGAAATAAAATCAAAGCCTTGTGTGTCAAATATGCTGCTTACTCCACGCTACATCATTGCAAGTCTCTTTGTTTTCCTCTAGCTGTATTGCTTAATCCAAGCTTTCAGAAATCATGAGCTTGGCTTAGAATTAGAGCTGAGAAATGTTTCATATCAGGTTCTTTCATTCGCTCTCTGAAGGTTGAGCATTTTGCACTTGTGCCTTTCAGGAAGGCTGGAAATGCATTAAAGAAAAAAATGAAAGCTTAAATTGTTAGGTTAAAGAGTGATCCGAGCTCTAAATCATCAGTAAATACAGACAAGTCATGATAAAATGGTGAGAATTGAAAATACCATTAGGCATTTACAGAGATAAAGAGAAGAGGTATATTTAGTGGGATTCTTGTGTCTTAGCATTTGGTATTCTGAACTGTCTGGAGAGAAACATGCTGATTTCCTCGGATTACTTGATCATGGTTCACTGAGCTCAGGTTTTCTTTTCTTTCTTATTTTGCTGCTAATTCAGTAGCAGCCAATATTCTTGTGAACGAATTCATGCAGCTAAGCACATTTTTTGAGAGAAAGAATATCTTTTCTAACAAAGATCATTTCCTATCTGAAATGCAGGGGAAAAAAAAAGTTGGTTTTATGTAATTGTGAGTTCTGAGTTTTTAAAAAACAAGCAAAATAAGAAAGCTGGCCTGAAATAGCTGGATGCAAAATTCCAAACAACAGAATTTGGGATTTTGTGCCAGACTGGATGCAGCTCAACAGCAAAGCAGCTAGCGAGACCTGGCATGGGAAGCATCTGGGGAGGCCGAGGGAGGGTTCGGATGGGGTTCAGGACAAGCTGTTTCTGCTTTGCACCCGCAGGCTGCTCCAAATAACACTCTGGAAAAATGAGAATCAGGTCTGCCACGAAAGGTGCTGCTCCTATAGTGACTCAAACCAAATTTCTTTTGGAAATGGGGGATCCACAGCAAGGATTAATGGCAGCGTGGGGGTGGTTTACTCAGTTGTCATACACAGAGGGACAGGACAAGCGGTTCAACACGGTACCTCCTGGGGAAAACCCGTGGGGGCAGGACAGCCCGAAGGACAGGCTTCTGCTTGGGTTCCTCTTGAGGAGTGCTAAGGTGACACAGACGAAAACGAGACATTGCTGTGTATGGCCGCCTGTGTCTGCAGTGAAATGTAAATCCGGTGTTTCCCCTGATGGAAGAAAGGCAGAGGCACTACCGTCAGGTTTTCCACGTGCTTCTCACCACAAGGCAAGCCGGAGGGAGCCCGCTGACGTTGAATGAAATCCTTCCTTTGAGGCTGGCGGGGAGAGAAGTCCTGTGTTATTTCTGTGCTGACGGCGTATCTCCAGGAAGGTTATTTTGGTTTTGGCTTTCCTTCCCTTAAAGGAATGGCACTACGTGAAAACCCAAGGTCCATTCGTGACCAGAAGGGTTTTGGTTGGAGATGAAATGAACCACGCTCCTGCCCTGCTGAGGTGGGAAGAGAAAAACAGCTAGAGAAACCTCTGCTTTTGCCTCTTTTGGAAGTTACTACAGTAGCTTCCCAGCAAACGGCAAACATTTCAAGGCAACACTCGAGATGTGTGCTTGCCTGGAGCAGAATACCAGACACCACCAAAGAGTCCCAGCCGGAATTTTGTCTCTGCGCAGCAGGGGCTGGTGCCAGGGTGAGTAAGGGAGCTCTTCTCCTGAAAACCACCACAGACACAGCGCTTCACAGATGTTCTTTCACCGAGGACTGAAGCAATCCGCTCTTGTTTCCAAACAGGCTTTTCGCTGCTCTCCTGGATGCTCAGCCCAGCGAAGCACCGCTCCTCCTGGATCAGGGCAGGCAGGTGTTTGCAGCGTGTGGTGGGAGACACGTCCTTCGGGTGGGGGACGATATGGCCAAGTGAAAAACTCCCTAAAAGTGCCAGCCCTCAGCAGTGCGGGGAGGCGAAGGGGTCTGGCACGAAGGGTACAAGCCCTCGGCTCCGGCTGCCCTGGGAGCCCCGGTACCCTCCGTCCTTCTCCAGCCTGCAAAACCACGGACCGTCCTCCGCCGTTCGGCAAAGGTTAACTACTGGGGAACGTAAGGACTATTGATTAAGGTTTGCTGGACAATTCGCATGCCTGTCCCATGTGGGTAGGAGAAATATTCTTCCTCTCTCCCGCCCTTCGTATCGGAGCCGCTCTTTATTCAGCCGATTTCTCGGGAGAAATCTGGGGAAAGGGAGTGTGCCTGCTAGAGATGTGAGCTGAATAACAATTGTTAAATCCCCTTCTTGCATCAACTTCTGCTCCTGCTGTTCCATATTCTCTGTGGCAGAAACATTGGAAACAGATTTTCTGGGTGCAGAAGAAAGAAAAATTGAAGATGCCAAATGACAGAACACATTTTCCTCATGCAGATAACATTTCTGATTTTGTTAACGAACACCCAGGTTTCCCTGAAACCTCTAACCATCGCAGAGTTTTTATAATAATGTTTGCATTAGGCTTCTGGTGGGCTCAGGCTTTTGGAATTATGTTTGAGCTTCCTTAGCTTTCAGCACCATTAAGCATTTTTTAAAAACACATTAAAAGGAATATGTCAGCTCAGTTTAGGCTGAAACTTACTTTGGGAAAGGAAAAGAAAAGTGGTCAAAAGAAAGAATTTTGTAAAATAGAAACGAAGCAGGAGTGTTTTCATTAAAGGAAAAAATAAAGAAAATATGCTAATCCAAAATAAGTTCCTTTCTTATTTTTTTACCTAAAGACTGGGCAACTCAAACACATTAACTTTGCGCTCGTGAATGAGGAAAACTAAGGGACCAGAGCCCAAAGTGATCTAGGTGATGTGAAACAAGACCCCTTGTTTTTGGGAAACAAAACAAACAGGAACACCAAATGCAAAAATATATTAATTATCACCAGAAGCACCTGCAAGTTTAAACAGAAACATTTAACCAAAACACAGCTTGTTTCTTTGGCAAAGAATGTAGGAAATTTTCCTTTCATTTTAACATTTCCATCAATTAAAAGACCTAGACTCTTCCCAAACTCCAGCCCGTAGTCTTCAGCCTCCAGGGACTGTTAGCGAGAAGCCCAAAATCTCAGTTCTTGGTCTGCACAAAAATGACTAAAACAAGGCTCTGCTCCTTTTGCCGCCTTTTGTTTCTCTGAAGTATAGTAGGTGCGTTGTTTAAAAGCAGAAGGGGAAAGCAGGGCTGGATGAAGCAGCGTACAGGTGGAGGGGGAAGCCCAGGAACGAGATGCGGGCGCCGGACAGCCCTGGTCCCCAGCTCCAGCTCCAGCCCAAGCCTGGGCTGGGCACCGCGATCCGGTGGGATGAGCTGGTGTGTTGCAGCTCCATGCACGGAAAAGAAGGAGGTACATAAAGGATGGGAGATCTTGGTAGCTTCTCAGCTCTTGGGGCAGGGTGACGTCTTGGGTGGTTGTGTCTGGGGTTGTCCTCCCATCAGGTGCCCGTGTCATGTTCGGAGGAGACCCGTGTGCTTCACCGTTGATTTCTCCTCTCTCAGGAGATTATTGTGCGAAAACCGTCTGTTTCCCATGGCTCCTAATCGTAATGGGCAGTTGTGATTGAAGAAGGGACAATGTTAATGACATTAATAATGGCCCAAGGACTCCAGGAAGGTACCTAGACGTCTTGCTGCATAATGAGTCCATGGCCTCCAAAATGCAAAGCCTCCTCGAAAAGCGTGATGCACCTTCATGTGGCTGCCCTTTATATGAGCTTTTCTTTAAATCTAGCAACAACTAATGTAATAATTGATAAAAACATGTGCAGTGTTGCTTCTTCTCTGCATAATGCCACTGTTTTTCTCTTGGCTTCGACACCGGTCAGGTCTTCCTTCCGGGCTGCTGTGAGAAGAGGAAAGGCAAGATGTACCCGTCTAGCCCTGCCACAGCTTTTCATCCGCCTCTGATTTTTGTAACGGGCATAGTCAACAGCTCCCTGTTTGCTGCCCTTGTGTATGGCTTAATATGGGAAATACAACACGGTCTGCCAAGCTCTGTGTGCTACCATGTATGGTGAAAAGGAGTGACTTCCCCAAAGCAGAGGTATAAATTCTGCTCTCTACATATATGAAGAATAAAAAAGATAATATGAAGCTCTGGCCCTCTCCTTGTTTGGGTCAGCAGTATAGGAATGCCCAGTTATAAATAGGAGAAAATGTGGTTTTGGGCAGATAAGGAAAGCAGCAGTTTACACAGATTTAGAGGAATAGCAGCTTTTTCCATGCAGAAAAGTCTGCAGCTGGAAAATCACTTCGAATCTATTAGAAAGGCAAGAATAAAATAGTAACAAAGAAGATGGTATTTTTTAAGTCCCTAAATATGTATTTATCTGACCACAGAAAGTCAGGTTTGTATATTGTAGTACTATTAAAATAATACAAATAATAACATAACAAATACATAATTATATATTACCTATATATTTTATAATACATGGTTTTATATAACAGCGTATTACATTATTAACATGTTATATTATTAATATATAACTATTATATACTATCAACATACAGCTAATTAATAATATACATGCTGATGCTGCTGGGAAAAAGATAATGCTGGAAAAAAAAAAAAGATAATAATGTTGGAAGGTAACTTAGTATTAGCACAAAATAGTTTTGTGTTAGCTCCATTTACAAATGTGACATGATCAGATCATGCATCTTAAATCACCAGGTTGGGATTAACTGAGAGTGGGAAGACTCATTATGGTATTGCAGATTTTGATGTGCATCCTTCCTGAATCTCTAGTGAGAGGAACCCAAGGTGGATGGGGACCCCCAACGACTGTGTCGGATGGACGGAAACGTCCTGTCCTGTTTGCTGAGGCTGTGGCTGTAGGACAAAGCTGAGAAGGAAAGAGAAGTCTGTCTGAAATTTTCTTTTAGTAGTTTAAATAGCTTGATCTGAATTTTTATCCAAATTTCACGCCCAAAACTTTTCTCCTGGTGTACGAATCTACCTGCCAAGCTGCAGCCAGGGGGAGGGAGGGGTGTTGTATTAAGCTATAGCATTAGAAAACTTTGTCCTTGGGGTAAAGAAGAACTTAAAAAATATTCATTCCCATGTGTTTACACAACAGACCCTAACAGCTCCAAGGGGGCATTTAGAATTAATTGGGAGAGTGCTCGCTGCTGTAAAAGGTCCCTAAATACGTATTTACCTAATCCAGGCTTTGAGCACCGCTCAGATGTTTGCCTGTGACCAGCTGCACCAGCTCTGGAGCTGCAGGCATCACGGTGTGTCCCGACAGAGGATCCATCCCCTCCCGAAGGCACCCTGGGGGGGGCATGTCCCCAAGAGCACCGTGACCGCACTGGACCTGCCTATTGCAGCGTCCTTCATGCACCCAACCATCTGCTCTGCCCGTAACCAGTGGCTTCACCAGCTGAACAGACTTGGAGGCTTTTTGCCCATTTCCATGCATAACTTCACTAGCGATGGCTTCATTGCTGAAGGATTTCCAGGTTCACCTTGGGAAAAATTTCTCCCCACCCTTCCGAAGTGGCTTTCTTAGGTAAATCCCAGCATCTTCAAGAACTGGGGTAATTTCCTATTCCAGGGCTGGTTTTCACTTAGACGTGCCCCAAGTAACCCTTGCTGGTTGGATTTGGACAGAGGCCATCAAATCAGCGGTATTGGGTTTTGCAGCCTGTTTGAGCAGGTGCAAAATCTGAGGATAGGGGTGAATTCAGCCCCTTGTACGCAGAGGGACAAGGCGGCTCCTCGTTAGTGTTCATGGTCCCTTTAGAGTGGAAGGGGATGGGCAGCATCGTGTGGGTCATTGGGGCAGATGCTGCCTGAACTGAGATGACAAACTTTGCTTAGTGACAGCGTGAACATCCACCTCTATCACCTATAAGTATTACACCCATCTGCGTGATACAGAAATTATTTTGCGACTTTGGTCCAGACTTGTTCTGCATAGTTAAAATCAAACTGAGTTAACGCCACACTACAGGATCTACAAAACAATCTTTGGTATGACCTTTACTGAGGACGCTGTTCTTCGGGAAAAAAATGTATTCAGCAGCAAAGTGGTTAAATCAAAATAACAAGGGCGATTTATCTAGTAGCTTTCCCTGGCTATACTCAAGGGGGGCATATCTACCTATTTGTCAAGTCATTGACAATAGCCTATTTCTTTCTTCCTACCCATATGCTTTATTAAAGAAACACTTGACCTACCTGTCATATCAAACTGCTTCCTTTATCCAAAACAGAATAATATAGACATTTCCCTTAAGGGAATCCTGATGCAAATATATAAGGACAGGTTGCCAATTTGTTGAGCGTATTAGGGTACAGAAAACTGTCAAGGGAAACAGCTGTAATACAGACTGTTCTAACAAGCTCATTTTTCTTTTTTTTTAGTGGTACTTTTGGTCTCTCTTTAGTTTATATTATACGATTTGTACGTTACAATTTTTATGGACAGCTGTCAGCTGCAACCCGTCTTTTTCACTCTGAAAAAAAGGAAACCTTCAGATTCCCGGCCACTGCTCTGATCTATTGTTTAGTCTTGGACCATAATTGTCACAAACCCTTCAGCTGCACGTAGCTGTGAAGAAAGTTATGGAATAGGGGAAGGAAAAAGCAGCAAAGCTTGTGATGGAGAAGGCTCTGACTGTGATTTAAAAGGCATGTATTTTCACATGAAGCCACTTAAATACATAGTGGCACTTCCCATTTTCACCTGTCTGCTTCTGTGTTGCGGAAAGCACCCGCTGCCTTGCCCTGGAAGAGTGATTTGGGCAATAAGTCAAGTCTGAAATGATGCCGAAAGGTCCAAATGTGGTGCTTTGCACAACCAAGCTTTGCCGTGGCTGAGGGCTATAAATGGGAGCCAAGCTGCAGGAATTCAGGTTTCCCAGCGGCACGGTGGTTAATCCTGAGCCACTCCGTCCCCAGCACTGGTTTTGGTGCACAGGTCCAAAACGTCACCAGCTTTCCAGCAAGACGTTTTGGTGATGTTGTACAGACCCTCATCGGTTTCCAAGTGAAATCCATAATTTTCAGCAACCGGAATCTCCCGAGACCAGAAAAGATTAAGAGCCAAATCCATATAATTAGAGGTCTACTTTGACTCGTGGACGAGGCAAAGGCTGTGCTACAGGAACAAAGAGTAGATTAAAGATGTTAGTCCTGTTTCACTTTGGCTGCCTCTCCACTGAAATCAGTGGGGTTACCCCAGAGATTAATTAGTCAATTTATGCTTGTTTGCATAAAGGATGACATAGATCATCAGCTGAATGAACAAAAGTTCAGGCAGTGCAAGTCAGGGCAAGAGGGGAGGGAATTAACCGTGCCTGGACCGAGGTCACGGTGTGCCAGAGCATCGTCCCTACCGTGTGCCTCTACCCAGGGACCTGCGACGAGAGGTGACCACGGGCTTCTGCACCTGTAACGAAAGTCAGATCACCCTGAGAAACGGTCTTTAGAGGGCCATCTAAATATTTGGGTAGAGAAGAAAAGGAGATCAGGGCGTGAAAGGGCGCACAGCAATGGTCTGGTATTTCCCCTCGGTCTGAACTTCTGCCCCGTTCCTGCTTAACAACCCAGCAACGTGTCCCAGCCTTGGGCTCCTCTTCTCAAAGGTGTGAAAAAGCGATTCCTAACCCTGTCTTTTAATGTGGGAGCACCCAAATGAAGATAAAGAGTAGCAGGTGGCATCCTGCTCCTGCTGAAAATCCTGGGGAGTTTTCTCGTGCCCCTTTTCAGGGCCAGGAGCTCACCCAGACGTTAAATATTGGCACCGTGGAAGGAGGGAGGGCTGGTGGGCTGGTGTCTCTGCTGGGGGCTTTAGGGGACATTTTTGCTGCCACATGGCGATGAAGGAAAGCAGTCAGAGCCGGCACTGTGTGATTGCAGGGCATATCCAGAGATGAGGAGAAGAAGATCCTAAAAGCATATTTGTAGCACTGACTCAGCCTTTAGAAAAAGACTGGGTAGTTTGGAGTCATTAACGGACTTTCTATAGCAGACACTGTCCGAACCAGGCATGAAACGTTATCGCCAAGGTTTAACAAAGTGGAAATGGCAAAAAATAGCTGCCTGTTCCCTTGGGATACTGCGGAGAGCAGGGGAGAGGGGCCGTCAGACATCACTTTTCCGTTCTGGTTTTGTAAATACACAGACCCAGTACATGCTTACCAGCTGACGAGCATTTTCTGACAGAAGTGAAAACATTGCCTCATTTTTGTACACATTTTGAATCTGCAGTGCATTTTCTGGGGCCAAACTGTAGCTCAGACCTAGCGAGAAATGCCTATATTGCTGGGCCGGGAGCGGAGCCAAAAGCTCCTACTTTTTTAGCCTGCCACCGACACACATGATGACACTTAATGATCTCTTGTCTAAATAGCGATGCACTGGAAAAAAAGACTTGAATACCCGGGGAGGGGAGGTGGTGTGGAGGCGAATGCGTTAGTGGTCACAGTGTATTTGGGAAATCCAAAGCTCTCGGTGCAGCCTGGTGTCTGCAGAGCACTTGGATGCAGCATGTTCCGAAAATGGGGGGCAGCGGGACAAGTCGGAGCAACCCCGGTGAAGGATGGGGGGGGGAGTTGCTGCACAGCCTCCCGGGGACCAGCAACAGCAGCAGCAATTAAATGTTGATCAAATATTGTCCTAGGAGCTGCTTGCCCAAGTCATGTGAGATACCCGGTGGGCCAGATCCCCTGGAAGAAACCCAGTATGTTCCAGTGAGGATCTGAGTCACAGCTCCTGGAGAATAACTGTTAATTAGCATTAGACAACTGTTTCCTGGGGGAAGTTTGAAAAACAAGTATGTCTCAATCTTTCTTTTGAAAAGCCATATCTTGCCAACAGAGGGGATTTTTAATACTTTTTCTCAAAGGGCTTCCAGGTATTAGTGCTGAAATGTTCAGGCAACATTAGTGTGTAAACAGATTGATTCCGGGATTTCGTATTGCGGAGACAAACAGTTCAAATATTGCAGCATCCTGAGCAGAATCACACCAGACGCTGCTTCTATTGAAAAGTAGCTCATTTGGTTTTAATTCATCCTGTACTATGAGGTTACACCCTGGTTGAGCTCCTGCTTGGTTTTTAGCTGCTTTCTTTTACTTTTTTTTTTTTTTTCTTTTTTTTTTTTTTCCCTGGAGCTTGTGAATTGCAAGGTCAAGCTAAAGTCAAACTTTACCATTTCGGTGATGAAATGCAAGCAGATGTGGCCTGTTTCATGCGACACTGCGCCCGCCCCATCGCCCTGGGGTCCGTGGGTGGTGCCTGGCATCCCGGAGCACGTCCACTCCCTCGCAGCTCAGCCCTGCCAGTTCTCCTCTTCGGATTTCAAAGCGGGTGCCAGCCTGGCTGCTGTTCATCCCAGGAAGGTGACCAGGGAAATGACTTTAAACTTCAGCGCCTGCACAGCTGCTATTTGCTTGGCCTTGGGAAGGAGTGTAGGCAGGTGACCCATGGTTTGGGATGGTGTTTTCCTTCATAACGTTTCGTTGCATCAGGGTCTGATTTCCTCGGGGACGTCAGGCTCTGCCTGCTGCTGGTGGGAGCTACGTGGTCCCAAACTGCCAATGATGCAGAGTTTCCCCCGGCTCCATCACTTTCTGCAGATCTAGTTGTTTGCTTTCTGCACCTCTCCTGTGGTTTGCAAATGATAATCACTTGGCGTGGAGCAGGACGGACTCTCCTACCTGAACTAAAACTAAATTAACTCGCCTGGCCCCAGGCTGCTGCTGAAGCCAATGACACTTTTTCATGGAGGTGCTCGTGCTGCTCGTTGCTGTCATTGCTCGCGTCCATTCGTCCCTTCCCACCCATGAAATAAAACCCTGGTGCCCATGAGGTGAGGCCTGTGGCTCAGAGCAAAGTGCCCAGGCAGGCTGGAAGGACGGCATCAGCCATTCCTCCTGGGACTCCCGCCCGCTCCTCCAGCCATTTCTTGCTCAGGGCATTACTCTGCATTTGATAGTCATCGATGGATTTCACCACCGTAATGCAAAACCTCCAGAATCGACTCCTGAGTTTGCCTCTAGGTAGAGAAAGAAAAGCACAGCCTGCTTACAGAAGGGAAGACGGGTTTGGCAGAGAGGGTTCCTCTCACTCAGCACATCCCGCGCCGCAGGTCTGGGTCACTTGGTGCTTTTCATTCACAGGTTTGAAAAACTCATTAAGCTGTTCTGCATGAGACTGGTAAAGAGTTGAATCTTACTGGTTTATGTTCATGACCCTGTGTTGTGCAGTGAAGCTGCAGTAATTTGAAATATTTCTCTCGGTTTTCTTACTGAGGTTATTCATTATCTAGGCAGAAAACAGACATAAGGTTGTTGTCTTTTGTGGTGATGGTAAGAAATATGAGGTTAGCAAGATCGCTGAGAATTAACCAATTTCTTAAGAAATTTGAGGATAAGCCCTGGAAATTTTTCATCTCTCGGTTTGTGTACACATGGCTCTGTTGCATGTTTGTAGAATGGGATATAAAGCTTCGTATCAGTGAAAACCATCCAAGTAACATAATGCAGCGTATTCCTCCCTCAGAAACATCACAACCAGACAATATTTTTCTACCTACTTTCAGCCTTACGTTTTTCTGGGTCCGGGACCAACTTTTTTCTTTCTATGTTAGTTAAAACCCATATTCCCAGAAAAAACACCAACCCCCCCAAATCCTTCTGAAAATTGGAAGAAATCTCTAAGTAGAGAAGAAGAGGACGGCGGCGGGAGCCCTCCGCTTTGGTCAGCACGGATGCAGCGAAGCCAGCCCGCTCTCCTCGCCGCAGCGCTCGCCCCGATGTTTCTCTCCAAGGCCTTTTACTTGATGTTGTTTTGTTTCTGTTAGGATTAGCGTGACCCACTTAGTGGTCTCGGAGGAAACGCTGTTTAAGTCTGAGGGATGGCTATGTATACAGGGCAGGAAAGATGGTGTCCCACGTTTCAGGAACATCGCGGTTTTCTCGCCGAGATGCGTGGAGCTGGAGCCGCTTCCAGACATGTGTTTGTAATTTCTTGTTTGGTCTGCCTCGGTTCTGAGAAATGGAGCATTTTTTGATTTGCCTGCTGAAAGGGTTTCACACTTTCGGATAGCAGCGTTTGATTAGTTTTGATGATAACCACAGTAGTACAATTCTGACTTCCAGATTGCTTTCCAGTGTGACACTAAGCAGCCACCCATCTCCAAGGCTGAAGAAATTCACACGTGTGTTTGATTTTTCCTTTTTATGAAGATGCAAAAAAGTGTAAAATGCTTGCCACCAGGAAAAAAAAGAATATCCCCTTTCTCACCCCTCCATTTAGGGTGATATCTGCGTGAGTCTATTCTAGTAAATAGGATGGGATCTATCAAGAACAGAGTCTCTCTAGTTGCTTCTTTTATCATCTCCATACACTAGTTATCTGCCCCTGCAATTTTTACAAACTTTGTTCAATGAAGAGCTGTCTTTGTCAAACATGTGTGCTTTAAAAGAGAGTTCTAGACTTCGGAAGGAAAATTACTGGGAATTCTTGCCCAGAGATAACATAATATGAAGATGACAGAAAAGAGCAGGCTAGCATTTCTATCACCCTTTTTCCCTGCCTACTAATGGTTTTGATTCTTATTATTTCTCAAATGCCAAGAGTAAAAACCCTCCAGGGTACCAATTAGCTGTGCCCAGTCTGGATACGACTGCTCTCATCCAGGACATATTTTGAGATGCTGAAGCTCTCTTTGGGAAAAGGCAATTTGTGTGCAGCTATGTTTGGTATTTTTCAAGGATTTCATCTTGTTGGGAAATAGAGATGGACTCATACTTAATTTAATTAAAGCCAAACCTTTTTATTAATTGACTTTAAATATAACCAATTACCATAAATGGGAACCTGGGACCTGGGTTTGCAGATAATTCTTATCTACCTCACTTATATTTTATTAGGGGCTACACTTTCTTCAAAAAAAGAATAAGTGGCACTTTGAATGTACTTCTGAATGAGCTTCTTGCCTTTTCTGCAAGCTTTTCCATCTGCTTTTGCGTTCTTTTAAATTTAGACGGTTGAACAATGACAGCGACAGGATTTATGACAGTGCGTAACTGTATTTTACCTTTCTCTTGCTTAAGCATACTGTATAGTTAAAGCACATTTTTAAAAAATTTCAAACAGCAAACATAGATAATTTAATGGTTAAAATAATAACATTTTGGGTTACAGCTCACCGCTGATTCTGGTCGGGCTCGGTGCGATATCAGTGGCACTGTGCTTGGTTAATAGGCGCTGATAGAGGTACGTTAGCGATGCCGGGGCTCAGCCTTTCCCCTGCATTAATTACTGCTGGCAGCCCTCTCCCGAGGTAGTGTTCTCCCTGCTTTGGAGATTAGGAAGCAGATCTGCTAAGACTGACGCTTTACGCACATGAATAGCTCCATTGAGTCCAACATGGCTATTAAGTGAGTTAAGTTCAATAATATATTAAATCTTTGCAGGGCCTAAGGCAACCTGGAGGAGGTTATTTAAGAAGTCTGCCCTAGCCTCTTGCTGCAGCCACAAAACCATCCTTGTCAGAGCCCACGGCTTTCCCACCCCTAATTTCTTGGCTTTTGCATTATTTTGCCCCATTCCTCTTGCAGACGTGGCACCTCTCGCGAGCATCCTGCCTTTCTGCCTCTCCATCCCTCGTCCTGGCACAGCCTGCCCTCCACAGCCCTTTGCATCTCTCCAACCCACCTGTATTCCCTTGAATTTTAATTTTCAGTATTTTTATGGGAGAAAACAAAAAAACCCCCAACACCAGAGGAGCAGCTTCCACTGCCCCTCCATAGCCAAAATAGCTCCAGCTTTTATAAAATTGCAATACTGGCAAAAGCAATAGAGGGAGCTGCTGCCGGTGGCTGGGGTCCAGCAAAGCACTATGAGCTGTACTCGCCTAATCCTCTGCAGCCATCTCCCCCCCAGCACTATCATTTAGGATTCCTTGAAATGGATAAAAAAGAAAAGCAAAAAAAAAAAAAAAAAAAAAGCAACTGCCTCAATAAGGTTTCTTTGGATCAATATTTAAAGTGCCGGAAAAATTAAGAGAGAAAGATATTTGTAAAATTCCAAACTATTTTCTTAGCCTTAGTGTAAATATTTGTAGAGAAAGTAATTATTATATATGAGAATTTTCTGTGGTGCCTGTTTTGGTTCTTTCAGTGAAATGATTGCTTTTTGGGCCTATCTCTGAATAACTAAGTAGAGGTGATATTAAAAACCTTCAAGTCCTTTAAATTTATTGTAATGCAACTATTTTTGAAAGCAGTTTTAATATCAGTATGCTATTTATGTTACTCGAGAGCTAACATTTCAGAGACTATACTGCTATATCAATGCCTGATGCAAAGCAGATTGACCTGAAGATGTACATATGTATACAAGAAGAAAACTGCTCATATTTAATAAAAAAACGAAATATAATCGTATTTTAATACAATGGCAGAAACGGCTTTGAAATCACCGAGTTCCTACTGGTTTACTCCATCTACCTCCCCGATGTTTCTCTTCTACATCCTGTGTGCAGCGTGGAGGGGCACCGACCCCCAGCTCGGTTGCACCTAAGGGGATCGGCAAATGCAGGACTGATATTTGATGTGATGGACCAGTTTCTTCTGGGCACATCAGGCTTATTTTTATCTTGAAATGCATTGTTGCTCCCACGCTTCTGCTGCCCGCCCCAGGGCTGCACGCTGCCCTGCCCTAAGCTCTCCTCTCGCCCCGGGCATCTCTTCCCTGTCCTGGGAATTCTCGAGGGGACCCCACAGGCTCCTGAAATGCCATCCTGGAGCTCTTCTTGCCCATGGACATGTGCCACGTACTCGTTGGAGCATCCCTTGTGGATGAAGGTCTGGTCATCCTGTGCCGTGCCAGGCTCTGGGAAGGGGTGGCTGTGGGCAATCCTGGTCCCAGTGCCCAAAACCTGCTCTGAGGCTGAAGGAAAAGAGCAGGCGGGTAGCAAAGACATGGCAGGGAGGCAGAGGGATCTGTTCAGGCTGCTGTCAGCTGCCCAGCACTGAGGGGTTCCCACCTCCAGGCTCGTTTCTGCGCTCTGAAGAGACTGGTTACCTCTACGGTAGAGAGTAGAAAATGTTCCCTTTTTATACAAGTATTTAATTCCCCTTGGTCTGTACAGAAACCAATGGCTGTAGGGATTTAAGGCCACCAGATCCAGCCTGGCCGTGATCCTCATGGATATCCTCGGTGCTATCCTTCGCGCCCGTGCCACAGCAGAAGGCTGAGATTGGGCTAAAACCTCCCTGCTGAGCTTTTGCCTTTTTTTTGCATTTCACTGCTGCACTCCTGCTACCTCGGCACTGTGGTTTCATACATGGCCGCTTCTGTCCGACATAACCAAAGATGCAGAAACCTTCTGGTCTCCCTGCTAAAACCTTCTACGCCCAACCCAAGGCGAGGGCCGGGGGCTGCAAGGCTGAACCTTGCTGAGCTGAGCTGAGCTGAGCCGAGCCTGGGCTGGGCAGCCCAGCAGCTGGCTGCAGCTGGCTCCCGCTACGCAACCCCCATGGCCAAGCTCCGAATATGGATGTTTTCACCCCTGTCCTCACCTCTCTTTCCAGGGAGGTCCACCCACTCCTCCCCTCCCTCTCTGCCTTTGATGGTTCATCCATATTTTACAACCAGCAGCAGCCTCCTGCTCTTCCCAGAAATCTTCTCCCCTCTATTAGCTGCCCCCTCCAGCCAAGTTTAACCACAGCAGTGCCCTGCGGCCCCAGGAAGATTTCACAATTGCCTCTCCTTTGGCCACGGATACTCCGTTTGTCTCATCCCCCTCCTTAGTTTGCACATCGCTCCATCTCTGTGATGTTCACTGTTGTTCTCGCTGTTCACGAGCAGCGAACCAACCATCACCGCTCACCATCTCTTCCACGAGCATCCCCTCCTTGCCCCCAACACCCCGGCTCTACCCCGAAGAGTGGTGGAGACCTCCAAAGCCTCCACCACCAACCCAACCAAAGCAAACCCTTCCTGCAAGCCCACGTAGACAATCTTCAGCCACAGCCCGGAGGGGACTGGCACGAAATGTCCCAAACCCCCATGGCCGATGCCACCTCTCCCAGGACAGGCGGTTTTCACCCAGGGAGCGGCATGGGAGCTGGTGGGACCCTCCATCCCTCGCCATCTCCTGTGGCAAAGATATTATTACAGAATTAATATTTCAGCTGGTTTCCAGCGGGGATTCCCTTCATGCCACCTGGTGGACAAAGGGGACATTTCCCCCTTTTTATTTCGCAGAGGATGAAGCAGCACCTGGGAAAGTTCATTTTCAGCGGGGAATCTGGCCGAGCATCACCTGATTTAAATTTTGTGCCATGAGAATCGAGATCCTGCTCTATCCTGTACCCCATTTGGGTAAGCCCCAAACTACCCCAGAGCTAATCAAATACCTCTTTCTTACTCTCTGCTGATTTTTATGCATAATACTGCTTTTTAATTGTAAGTAACAGCTCTTCAAAAAACCTCAGTTCCTACAGTCACCTTAACAAGCAAATAACATTCCCCCTCCCTGAGCTGCAGACAAATTCATTCTTTTATTTAGGTTTGAGCAGCTGCTTTCTGATTCTTTAACAAATGTGCAGTTTGAATCCCTCCTGTGGCCAGTCACAGGCAGGCTGCAAGGGATGGAAGGGCTGGTAAAAAGTTTGTGGAAATAGAAAAATTTAAGTAAATAGTAGTGGATGTTCCTGGCAAGCGTTTTGTTTTGTTTTGTTTTTAAATTTTTTTTTTTTCAATTTATGAACACAAACAGTGCATAAGAAACTTGGTTCGATCGATGTTTTTTTTCGAGGATTAGAAGTAAATCTCTGAACTGAGGTGCTTAATGAAATGAACCAAAATGGCTTTTGCTCTCAAATCCCTGCAAGAAGAAGAGTCCAAACTGAGCTCCGAAATAGCTTCAAATAATGAATAAATAGTGAGAAAACTGCAGTGTGCTCAGAGCACCTTTCAGAACAGTACAAGATGTTGGTAGCCAGTCAGGAAATTCATCGTCCAGAGTTTTCTCCCCCTATTAACAGTTTTACATCCCTCTGCTTTAATCCTCCTGGAGGAATCCTGCCTTTAGTGAAGTCCATGGAAATTTTAGCAGTGATTTGACTTGGGCAAGGATTTTGCCCCAAATCTTTTCATAAACTCAGCAAAATGACTGCACAAAAATATATAGCATGGACAAAAATCACAGCCAGCAGCTGTTGGTTGCTAGTGCCGGGGATAACACGCAACAGTATGAAGCAACACTATAGAAAAAGAAGAATTTCTCTGTGTACATAGCCTGAAATCTGCAGGCAGAATGAAGCTGAAATTTGGCTACAACCCTCTAACTGATATCCCGATTGCTGCAAAAAGACTACCACAAAATCCTTCTGCCTACAATTAGCTTGCACTGCGATTTTATATCTCACTTGAAAGACAACGTCTTCGTAATATCCTGCATAATCTTGTGGGGCAGTAGCTCTTCTTCTCCAGGACATTCAATTCAGCCACCCAAAGCCCTGGTGGCATTTTTCTAAAAAGAAGGGAAAACCAAGCACAAATTAAAAATATTTTGACTTTGGAATGAGGAAAATTTTATGTTTTACTTGGAAAAGAAACAAATTGCTTTTATTTTCTTCAGTGGCAAAACCCATATAACTTAGACTGTCCAGAAACAGAAAGCTTTTTATTTTCTAGGGAAACAACCTCCTTCCCTCTCAAAGATTCAGTTTTCACTTAATCAGAATAATTTGCCCTGACTGAGATTAAACACAATATTTTAGTTCATCTCAGACTTTTTAAAACCGCCTGCAATCGTTTTTTTAAAAAAATCAAGCTAATCAATAATAACAATAATAACAACAATAATAGTAATAATAATAACACTAATAATAGTAATAATAATAACAATAATAGTAATAATATTAACAATAATAATAACAACAATAATAACAATAACATCCCCCCGAACACATTTCACCTAAAAAAATGCAGAAACAAGGACTGTAGGCTTTCCTCACCCTCATTAATTTGTTTTTCCCCTCCTGAAAATTTTTGTTTAGTAAAATGTTTGC
Source organism: Elanus axillaris (assembly GCA_026212715.1). Classification (NCBI taxonomy): domain Eukaryota; kingdom Metazoa; phylum Chordata; class Aves; order Accipitriformes; family Accipitridae; genus Elanus; species Elanus axillaris. The sequence goes on along the minus strand of JANZLQ010000044.1, from coordinate 18,141,576 downwards.
TCCGAAAGCTGTCGGATGACTTAGCTCCGGGGCAGAAGCTGCTCTGCGGGGAAGCAGCGGGTGCCCGGCCACCTCCAGCCTGGCACTGGGGTCTGCTGCACGGCTGCGGAGGTGACAGCACCTGCCCGGGGGACAAAAGCCACCTTCACCCTTGGACCTTATCAGCCCGGCATGCCCGGCCGGGGCCATCGCTGCCCCGGGAGCCGGGGATGGAAGGGATACGGGCGGTGAGCTGGGATGGGAGGTGGGAGGTGGCAGAGGGAGAGGGTCGGGAATGACAAGGGACATTTTTGGGGTGGGGGAGCACAAGCGGCTTAAGGCAGCGTTATCAGTGTGTTATAAAAGGGCAATCAGCGGGGCTGAGATTTGGCAATCAGTCAATACTGGCTCAAAAACAACCTGGAGAAATGAACCTGGGACCCACTTAGGGTGACCTTTGGAAGGAAGAAAAACAAGTCTAAAAGAAAACAAATGTTTCACAGTGGTGTTTTAAACAGCTCTGTTTAACAGAGGGTGTGTAAGGACATTTTTCCTCGGTGTGTGGGAGCTCTTTGTGTGCTTGGAGCTTTGCGGTGACACGACATGCCTGCGGCCCTCGGCCGGCCGTGGGTGCCCCACCTGCCTATACGGGGGACCCACCGGCTCCCGGGTGCTCCTCGGTGCTGCCAGTAGAGCCCAGCAAAGCCGGGCAAAGCTGCTTCACCTTTTCCTGGGACAGCCCAGGGGCACATGCTATCAAAGAGATGGCTGTCAGTCTCCCCTATTTATTCTCTTCCCAAAGGAAAGCAGCAGTTGCAGGTAGCCCGTACCACAGGTCGATATTCAGAGGTGACTGAAATCCCAACCGAGTTTAGTCCCGGGTTTGTATTCCAGTTTGAGGTCGGCTTGTCGTCTCACGGGAACACGGCAACTGCACGAGGCCATTGCACAACACAGCTCGGGAGCAGCGGCAGATTTTCACCGCCTCAGTCGCCTGGTCTGCTGCCCCGGGACTGAATTCCCCACCAAACCCCAATCCTCCCCAGCCCTCAACCAGCAGATGCCTATTTCTTTCCCCCAACCTGGCCTTCTAGCAAAAACTCAGCATTTTGAAAGCAACTGCCCTTCAAACGCCGGATATGAAGCCCTACCTCTGCCCAGACTCTCCCTAAAAACCTAACGAGGAATATGTGAAACGTTGGAAGGAGCTGAAATCACCCAGCCGCGGATGGCGTGTAGGAGCCCCACTGAGATATCTGGTTTCTGTTACGTGTTTCTTTTCCTTGCATTATCTGTATTAGAACTTATAAAATGGATGATTTGTATCAGCTGTCCTGCTTTGTTGTTATTGCCATGTTCTGCTAAAATGATAACGAGCCGCTTGTCCCAAATCTTCCTCTCCCACAAAATATCCCAGCTATGTGAAATAAAAGATGCCATTTTATTACAGGGCTGAACAAAACTCTGTAAGAGGCAAAACGAAGGGCCTGTGAGGGGCACGACTCCAGGGAAGCGGAGGAAAAGTTGGTGGAGACCATGGTCACAGGGAGAGCAAAAAGCAAAAGCAGTTATTAGCTTGGAAATTATTATAATGTCATTTTGCAACCACGGTCAAGAACCTCATACCTGCCTCGCATTGCGTCATAACCGGGGACACTTGGGTTTGAGAGGACGATTCTCAGCTTTCACGTGGGATTTCACACTAAGGCATTTTTGGGAGAGCTTATAATTTTCTCCAGGAAACCTGAAGCGTCTGGTTTACCTGGATTTCCAGGTGCTGGGCAAAATTAATCCTTGAACATACCTAATTTCATGAGGACATGGAGAGTGGGATATTTTGGATCTGCTTACCCAAATGGATGTTCCTGATCCTTCCCTGGCAAGCCTTGGCCAAGCCACGTACGTGGCCAGGCGACAGCCATCACATATTTCTATACAGTAATTCCCTCACTCATGAACTGGGAATTTTTTTCCTGCCACATCTGGTGATGAGGTTTTTCAGGATGAAGACAGCAGAGTCTGCATTTGTGAATCTGTGAGCTGAAAACCCTTCCCGTAGGTAATTCATGAGATCAACAGCCGCGTTTCCCAGGCTGCAGGAGCGGCTGCGCAAACACACGCTGTCGTGGTTCGCGTCCTGATTTCGATGAAAATTGCACCCCGAATCATAAAGTTATATATGGCTTTGGTCTGGCTCCTCCACCAAACTCTTATGGTGTCCTCCTCTTCGGTGACCATGGTTTCCCTCAAAATATTTAAGGTGTTTATATCCCTTCCTCATTTTATTTCTTCTTTCCACCACTCGTATTATTGTCAGGTTGGTACAAGCAAATATAATCTGGGGTTTACTGACTACAAAAAGGAGGCAGAGCTGAAGTGATTTATCATTAAGGGAACTGAGGTCACATCCAGACCTACAGCTCGGGAGAAGCTGCAAATACTGCTCCTTTGCCCAAGCCATCGAGCTGGACCCTTCTTAGCTTTGGTGGTCCTGCTTTTGGAAAGCACTTATCTTATGAGTTGCAAATACTGTGACGTTTCAGATGAAATCTCATCGAGCAAGTCTGCTTCTCAGAGGAAATATTAAGGAACTTAACAACTTAACACTTCAACAGTGATAAAAACATATTTGTCTTTTATACAGAAAAGGGCTGACAGCCAAATTCTGTAATTGAGAATACTTCCTTAAATATGTAACACTGAATGAGCAGCAAAAGGGTCAATTCATATTTTTATGAAAACAAGCAAAAGTGACTGTTCTGTTTATATTCTATTTGCCTGGAGCGTGGGCATCTTGTCTCATTCCTGTCTTCGGAGGCAATGCAAAATGTCACATAACTTAAAGAAAAAGCTGGAATGTCTGGGTGAAAAGAATATACAGAAACTGGTTTCAAGACAATAAAAGTAATAATTTATCATCAGAAAAAGTGCCGGGGTCAGAACTTTTATTACCACTTCAGTGAGGCTACACCAAATTTCATCGGTGGGAGAGAGGGGTTTAGTGAGTATTATTTTAAGTGGTCTGGCTAAAGAATATCTCCTTGCATGGCTTTGCAGTGGATTATTAATTATTATTTAAAAACTCAGTAAAGCTTTTGTTTCTCCATCTTTCTGTTCTCAGCAAAAATGTACCTTATTATAGACCTATTATGGCCCTTCTGCAAATGGAAGGTGATATGTTTTCCACTTTCATCAGACATTTTCATTTGCATCTAACTTCCTGCTGAACGTTACTGACTTCAAAGGATTAAAATTCCTAATTCTGGTCCAACAAGAAAATTTTTTGTTTCAGATGATCAGATCGAGAAGAAACACTTTCTCTTTTTGCCCTCCCCCCCTCCTTCTGCATATTTTTGAAAAGTCTTGCTTTGTAGATAATTTCAAAACACTTGTCACAATCTTTTTAGTAGAGTCAAGTGCTAAATGCCCCAATAGAATAAAAACCTAATAAAAGACGTGGTTTGCAACTTTTAATTTTTGCAGCTGTTGGATAAAACCCATACATCTGTTTATGGTGATTCTTTCTTTGCCGATGACATCCATTTATCCTCTTTCGCCTAAATGCCAAAATTCCCAAGCAGTTGTAAGGGTGCCCCCTTCTACCTCATTTCAGGAGAGTCAAGACCAAATCTTCCATTAAAGAAAACTGGGATTTGTTCCTTTGCAGCCATGCTGCTGTCTACCTGCTGAGCTGCTGGTCCAAAATGCCTGGTTTTCCTTGTTAGGCAGAGGAACATTGCAAGGAGTTGGTGGAATTTGAAATGAAAACTGCTTGTGGGTCAGCTGGGAATTGCGCTGCAGATTTGTCTTCAGTTGTTGACAGACTCCCTGGATTACAAAGACAGAGGCAGAGAGGAGAAACTCTGCTTAATCCCAAATGCAAAGCACAGGTGGAAGCTATCCAATAAAATGGGGTTTGGGGGGGGACGGTTGGAAAATTCTGTTTCATCAAATTGCAGTTGTTTTTGCATGAACATGTTCATTTAAAAAAAAACTTTGCAAGGAAGGTTTTTCAAATCCAGGGTGTAGTTTCCTGCCAAGGCTAGAAAAAACAAGGACTGTCATTTTTCCTGCGCAACAGCCCATCCAAATCACTGGCCAATGTAATTTCCCAAAGATAAGGGGACTTAGGTTTCAGAATTTTCCTCTGCCCCTATTTCTCCCTCAAAAAGTGCCAGCCGAACCTGGCATCGCTTTGGGCCAGAACCAAAGGTCAAGTCCCGGTTTCCATCAAGAAACACAATTGCTTTGCAGCCAACCCAGTTTGGAGCGGTGCATTGAACAACAGGGATTAAACTTTGATGCCAGATCATATGGTTCAAAATAAAGAGGGTTCAGTTATTTCCCTTCGCTCTTCCCAGCAAAAATGCCTCCCAGCAAAGTACCCTGTGTTTGAATTTTAGATCAAAACAGTTGCTGTGCATCCAAAGCCTGCCTGCAGCGGGGTGGCTCAGCCATGCTTGCAAACAGAAAGGGGGCCAAAGGAGAAAACTCTTTAAGACCCAAGTTGGAGCGGGGAGGGAGTGGAATAAAAGCTACTGCTTGAAAATCCATTCCAGAGGATGAGATTTGACATCCCGCAGCTGCCAAGCAGACTGTATGTGTGGCGATGGGTGTTGTCTCCCACGCTGAGCGAGAGGTGGGAGAACATGTGGCTGCGAAGACGTGCCAAAGGCGGGGGAGAGCTTTCCGCAGAGATGCTCGTGCGTTGACTTGCTCCTCCAACGGCTCTGTTGCTTCGAAACACGACAGTGCTGCCTTGCAGAGATGCTGTCCCGTACCCAAAAGGCTGGTCAGCCCTTCACACCACCCAGGACCCGTGTTTTGAAGCCTCCACGTGCAGGAGAGGTGCAGGACAGGTGGCTTTGGGCACCACCAGAAATGAGCTGCGTGCTTCAACGCAGCAACAAGGAGGGAGGGAAGTAGCTGTTTTTACTTAGGGTAGGGCTGGCCATCAGGTTTCATGCACTTTACAGGTAAATTGTAGCACCAGGTGATTTATTGGGTCTTCTAGGTGGCAACAGCAAGAGGAGAGGTGGTGCTGGTCCTGCATGGGCAGAGGTGGTCGCTGCTGAAGTTGCTGGGTTTAATCACGGTCCAGATCTTCCCCTTGCACTCCTCTAAGCTGGTCCTGCTCCTCTCTCTGCCTCCCGTTTCCTCGCAGAGGATTTCCTCAGGTGCCGCTCGCTGTAAGCCTTGCCTTTGCACGGGCACTGTGGGTGACATCTCAGCTGGATAATGAGCTGGGGGAAAATGTTTTCAGGAGGGATTTTTCCCTTTGGTGCCTAAGGGGAGTCAGATTATGGGGTAAAATTGTAAGAGAGTATGTGAGCATCACTCCGTATTCAGAGCTGCTGCTGAATCCTTCAGTGTTGTCATTTGAATGTCTGTGTCTCTCTCCAGAGGTGTGGAGGAATTTTCTAGAGCCGCTGTAGGATGAAACAGGGCAAAAGCAAACTTGCTTTTATGATGAGAAGATCCTGCCAAAGAGTATCTGGCCACCAGCTATTTGAATAGAGAGGGCTGGACCTTTCATGGTGCCCTGAACTCTATTCCAGATGGTATGCTACAAATTGTTATATGAAGATTTATTAATTTTCAAGGCATTGGATGCATGGCAGCCATCCAGTTAGGAAAATGGAAAATAGAAATAAAGAAGTAACTAGGAAACTGCAGGTACAACATGCCCAGACACATCTGGCAAACACTTGTCCCCAGTGCCCAAACTTCTCAGCAGGGTGGTTGCGTCCAGTTGTCAACTCTTGGCCACTGTCAACAAATTTGTTCTCTGTCATCCCCTCTGAGCCCTTCTTTAAAAAAGCCTTTTTTAAAAAAGAGCATTTTCTGTATCATCATTGCCATAGCTTTTTTTCTTCTAATTTTTTTCGTTATCTTTATAGCGGCCACCAAGCCTGCTGAGAGGAGGTTTGCCCTAGATTAGATGCAACAGCAGATGCAGCTCTTCTGCCCTCCAGATGCCACTGTAGCTTCCTGCACAATACATATACCTCTCTCTTAATTATAACATAAATTAAAAACCCAACAAGTCTCTTTGGGCTACTACCTCAGGAAAGGGCAAGTAACAAGAATGTTCAGAGACCTGTTGGGAGGAACATTATCCACAACCTATTTAGATTTCAAAAGTAAGTGGAAATGCTGCAAGCCACTCCACAGCTTCTCCTTGTTTTGGCAGTAGAATTTTGGCCACATCCAGTTTTCCTGCAGTATTTCCATTTCCCATCACCACCACGCATGCACGGTAATGACGGAACATTTTAAAAGCAAAAAATCCCCCAGCACTTACCAAAGAAAAGATGTTTAACAAACGTTTGGGGTCCAACGAAGGGGGGACAGCAATGGCACAGGCATGTCCCAGCCTAACCTGCCTTTCCAGGAATGCAGGTTTCCTGCAAAATTACCCTCTCCGCCTCAGGGCAACACCCCCGGCACCTCTCCTGCTGTCCTGCTCTGCGGTTATTGTGTGCGCAGATGAATGGCACAGACCCGTGTGCTGGGATGTTATTGCTGGATAAAGCTAATAAAACATTTGACTCACTGCAAGGAAGCTTTCCCATCCCACTACATGCCTGATCTTCAGGGTTACCCGTGTTTGCCTCCTCACCTTTGCGTTGTATGATGTTATTCTAACCTCTTTCATCTTTGGCTTTTGGCAGTCTTTTCTGCTTTAAGTATATAGTTATCTTAAGTTGAGCAAGATGTTGCAGACTACAATAACTGGCTGAGGTTTTAAATTGAAGTCTCCTAATATGCATTCAATTTACATGTACTAAGGCTCTCATTCAATCCAAAATACCAACCAAGTATAAAATAATAGTGACACTTGACATTTTCACAGAGATTTACAACTTCAAAGGGCTCTACAGTATAAACGAACTCTCTCTGTACTTATGAGATGGGTAAGCAAATACTATTAAGACGGAAAATGGACGAGGAGGGACCGCAGAGCTTGCCCAAGGCCAGACAAGGAGCCAGTGGCAGGGCTGGGGTCTCATATCTCTCTCATACACCCAAACCGCTGGACAGCTGTTAGCTTTAAAAGCTGCATAACTGACACCGACGAGTCGTGCAGGTCTACATCCCAAGCAGACGGGCGAGAAATTTAGGCACTGAAATCGAATGCTGTCATCCAACAAAACACGCCCAGTCCTGGGAGCTCCTGGACATCGTGGATGCTGCGGTTCCTTATTTCTGAGGTGCCTCTGCACCAGCGCTGCGGCTTCGGCACCCAGCTTGGGGACGGGTGGGACGATGGCCGTGGGGCAGATCCTGCTTGTGCAGACCTGCCTCCGGCACAGCCGCGCTCCTACCCTGCAGGTGAATGATAAAACTCGTAGGAAGTCCTATGGACCGACCGTCTTTAGTAACAGCCTGTGCATCTGCCCGTGAGAGTGGTTTCAGCCTATTTTCTCATTTGCAAACGTGGGCCGGGTCCCTCCCTTGCGACACTCCTTCGTTTCGGGGGGAGGAGATGGCTTTCGAGCATCGATGTGCACTTGCGGTGCCTGCTCCAGTAGCCTGAATTAGAAACCTGCACGCTGCTTGATGGATCCTGCTATTGTTAACACAAATAAGCGGGTGGATGTTTCGTTAATCACAATCCATAAACCATTTTGACTAACCGAAAAAATATTTCCTCTTTCTTATTCATGCAATAGTTTCTTTGAGCCTTTTAGCCCATTTGTACAGGCTAGAGAATGAGTTGCTACCCGTTATACAGCATGTCCTGCCCTTCCCTTTCTTTGTAAACACGAGCAGCTCGATTCCATGATGTGTTTTGATCAACTGCCAAGAGCCAGCTAATGTACTGTTTGCTGACAAGTATTTGTCATTAATCCAAAAGCACTGAGCTTGTGGGTTGGGATTTTATTTTTATTTTTTTTTTTTAAGAAATATAAAAACTAAATTAAACAAGGGTGTGGAGATTCCTCAAATGTAGCTACTGTTCCTTCCGTGATGCAGTTGCAAATGTGTAGCTCCTCCAATTCCAGGGAATTATTTGTCATTCTACTCCTTTATCACATTTATCTCCCTGCAGAAATCACAAAAGCTTAACTGGCTGTCCTCTTCTGCTGAACGTTTTCACCAAAGAGCTAGAATTTTAAAGCAAACAAAGGGGAACAAACCTGCGGCAGCACTTCCTTGTACATGTCCTGCTGCTTCATGCAGCTCCCTGGGACCGGGTGGCGACAACAGGGTGGCAGCTGCTCGTCACCAGCTGAGAACCCCCAAACTCAACATCTGTGTGACCTGCCAGGCATCTCACACATAACCTAATGGGTTTCTTTTGGTGTATTTTTGACACGACCCCCACCTTACAGCCTCCGTGGCTTCAGGACTCCCGCGTAGAGCTCAGGATGCTTTGCTACCTGGATAAACCCTTTTGCAGGAGCAGCCCATTAACTCGTTGCAGAGGGACTTCCAGCACCGACCACAGCTGGACCATCCCCATCCCATCTCCAGAAAGGGCCGATGGGAGAGAAGCATGTGGAGGAGGAGGAGGAGGAGGAAGACGTGCTTTGAAAGCGCTCCCAAGCCAAGCACGTTGGGGGTGAGCGTCTCCGCACCAGCCAGCGCAGCCCGTCAGGCTGCGGCTCTCGCTGCACCAACAGGTTTGTACAGCGGGACCCCCCACAATGCGGAGCAGAAAGCGCCCCGAGGGCAGATCAATTTTAAGCTTGATGTAAAAAGATGACAACTATATATGAGCCCAGTAGGCAGAAAACACAGGGGCTTTCATTTTCATGTGCAGGGCACCATTTGCCTTCCAAATTCAGCTGACAGCTTTTGAGGTAGTTCTTTCAGGTGACAAATGGTAATAAAGCTCCTATTTACACTGGCTATTGACTCATCTTAGGTGGAATTATGTACCGAAATAAGTAAATAGCTTCCTATTCAATGGGATCTATATACAGCTATGGGCCATAGTACAATGCAAAGCTCCTGTATAGACAAGACTCTTGTTTGTTGTGTGCTTTTCTAGGTCACTTAGCACTTTGCTTCATAAACGTGCTTTTTAGGAGTGAGAGTCCTGGTGCGAATGGTCTTTCCGTTGTACAGAGTAATTCACCCCTAAAAGCTAGCAAAGCTATGATGGCTTTTTAATTTGCATTGTAAACACATTAAAGATGAGCTGAGCAAACCAGGACAACTTAGGATGCCTTTTTACATACCTGAATATGAGAGCTTGTGTCATTTATTTTGTTAGTAGCTCCATTTATCTCGTGAGTTTGGGGATTGTTAGAAAAAAACACCTTGGAAAAGGTTCTCAAGAAAATTGCATTTCAAGTGGTGCAATTGCTGGACCTTACATGTGCATGTAGCATTTTCATAGCTCTGGTTTGCGTCAGTCAGAGTGGTAGAGGGGGACAGACCCTATTTTTGTGTTAGGGCAGTATTTCTCTGGGGCCTTGGAAGCTGTTTTGGAGGTATTTAATCCAGCTGAAAATGTGTGATCAAAAATCCTTTAAAAACTAAACAAAACAAACTCAAAGAGCAACAGTCAGCAACATGAAAAGAAAAAAGTGTGCAATGTTTTCTCTTTTAAAAACACTCAAAATTTAGCATAAGCGTTTTTGAACCAGAACCTCTCTGTGATGCTGCTCGAGGACTTCTGAGCTGCTCCCAAATCACAAGGTAGAAATCAGGAAAAGTAAAGGAACAAGACATGAGGCAACTTGACAGCTGTCTCGAGAAACACAGTATGCTTGTGGGCATCTATTCCACTGATTTTATGGCTTTGAAGCACATTTCAGTCCAATTCCTGCTGACTTTCCCACTGGATGAAGCGGCCTTTTGCTTTTGACTCTCGAAGGACTGTGGACAAGCAATGTCCTACCTTAGCTGGCAAACTATCTGGGGTATTTTAGGCCACATATCCCGTACGGTTGCCCATGTAAAATCCTGGTCATTGTCTCTAGAAGCTGCAAGAGAGGCAATATTGTGGTCTTCCACATACATAGATAAGGTTTTGTATCTTAGGCCAGAGTAAGTTACTTACCAATATCGATACACACCTACAAATGTAAAAAAGAATGTGATTCTCCATGACCTCAGTCCTCGTGTAATAGAGACTGATTCATCAGTATAAAAATGGTGATTCCACGAATGAAACGAATCCGAAGCTTTCCCCAAACTGTCCTCACCTAGCAAATGATGTTTCTGTTCCCAGAATTTTCTAGACCAGCCAGTCTTCAACCTATTTTTCTTTAATAAATGATAGAGGCCTTGCAATGGTCAGGGAAGACGGATGAATCGTGGCAAATAGAAGTTGCATCAAAGATGGTTAAAAAATGCAGTTTGCTTACTTCTTGGCACTGGAAATTGAAATAGTGTAGGGAACTGCATCTGTTTCTAAGGATTTAAAAATGTAACACAATTTTCTTCTTCCATTAGATTCTTCCAAGAGTGACTGTAATAACTCATACAGTGTGTTCAGGCTAAGTCGTTATCGAGTTAGCATCCAGCCAAAGGGGCATGACCGTGAGCTCTTAATTCTGTTTCCGTTATGATTCTGGACTTGGCTTGAAAGTTCCCAGCATCTCCAGGCTGCCTGGAGATTTCAGCACTTGGGGAAGAGGAAGGGTTGACCAAACTGAGTTTGCAAGGGAGTTTGAGACTTGTCCAAATGAGGCAGCATCTCATGTTCCCTGGAAACCCTAAGTCATGTGCTGCAGGGGAAGTTACTTCCCTCTTACCTCCTCTTATCTTTTATTACAAGTGTTCATATTTAACTCTTCAGTCTCTCCTTCAAAGCAATGCCAGTGGAAAAGCATATAATAATCAAAAAACCCCATTACTTTCACTTCCATCTCCATTGACTTCTTTCACTAATATTTCTCTAGTTGATGCTCAGATTACAGCTTTGCAAAAATCACTGTCCAATGAACAAGCCAGCGTCACAAGACTTTGTGAGTCTATTTGAGAGACTTGAGGTGCCACTGCCAGCAGATAGCTGAGGGGTATTTGAAGCAGAGGAATCCAAGTCTTCAGTGATGTTGCAGAGTCATGTCCCACCACCACCACTAAGAGGAATCTTTCCCATCTCAGCAGTTTGGGTTTTTTCTGCGGAGAAGATCATACCTACGCATCTGACGCATACATGAACGCACATACACCTCTGCTGGAAGACAATAAGCAATTTCTTCTGTTGCTGGAGAATAAAAGAGAAGTAGGGGAAGGTGTTGCAGTTCTCCAGAGTGCAAACTGACCTACAGCCCCTCAGTGGGAGGCATGAAGTTATGTAGCTCATTAAACCTTAAAAAAGCAAGGAGAGAAGCTGCTTCCAATTATCAGGATGAAAATTAATGAAATAAAAACTACAGACAGGCTGCAGAATTATGCAATAAAAAGGGCTTTGCTGGCATTAACAAGGCAGTGTGTAATATTTGTGTGGTTCTAGCTCAGCCTTGGCTTGAACACATGGTGATTCTGCACATAAAATGTATCCAAATTAATGAATTAAAAATCCTTGATAATCCCACACAATTTTCTGTTCATAGTTAAGTATTATTAGTTGGGAAATCTCCTCAGAAAGGGAAAACGAGGTTGTGATCTGTTGTCTGAGAAAAAACCCTCTTTGTTAGTACCAAAAGAATCATGTGCCGGAATGGCTGGCCAGATTCACGGAAAAGCGCAACTGCTGTCTCGTTGTTGTAGGGAACGAAGATCCGACGTAGCAGTAACTGCATATAACAGGGTCCAGAGGAGACCTACCATTTTGTGACAGGGGACCAAAGCAAAGGGAGTGTAGTAGTGAACATGCATGAGAAAAGGTGCCTCTAAGTACAGGAACAGGCTTATTAAAAAGGGTTTCTCGCATCAGCCCACAAAGAATATCTTCCACAATATTATCTCTGCCTTGGGATCCAAACAGAGCTGCCATATTAGTCCACATCTAAAATCAAGCTAGTGTATTCTGCCATAACTGGAGGACTTAGTGCGTAGCAGCTTACGTGCAAAATTCAATAGACTGCATGAGCTTGATGCAGAAAATGCTGTTCTTCCTCTAAAAGCTTGGGCCACTCCTTCCTTTTTGCTTTCTTTCTCCCAATTTCTATGGAAGGGCACAATTGCCTTTCGAGGCAGCTGAGTGAAAAAGTGTTCCTTTGCTTTGCAAACTCCATAAAAGTAACCTTTGTTTCGGTTGCAGTGATGTCTGGCATGGGATACATGTATGATCCAGGAAGGGTTCACCAAGGACTGAAGAGCCTGCTGGCCTGGCAAGCACGGTACAGTGAAAGCAGTATACATGAAAAAGTGTTAGTGAGATTGCTGTTCCCATGAATGTAGATACAGAATCTCCAGAAAGGGGAGAATGTTGCAATCTAAACATTTATATTATAAAAAAAAAGGAAAATCATTTGCTTAGACATAAATTAGCCCCTATGAGACAGATTTATTGCAGCATGGCATGTTTTAATGAGAAGAGGAGGTTCCACAATCATAGGATACATTTTGCATCAAAATGTTTGACATACAAATAACATTTGGGTGAAATTTTCAGCCCCGCGATATTTAGCACTTAACTGGGGATTTGGAAGGAATTTAAGGAAGAGGGATGTGTAAACTGGTTTCTCAGTTAAATTCTGAGTGCTCTGAAGTCTGACGTCAGGTTTACGCACAGGAGCCGTGCTGGGATGCCTGCCGCGGGGCAGGGGAGAGGTGAGAGCTGAGGTCTGAAAGGCTCATAGAAGTGATTTTTGTGGAGAGCAGCTCTCCCTCTCTCTCTCCTTTATGCAAAGCCTTTTCTGTGCCTGGTTCTGGGGCTAAGAGAGATGACAGGAGCACAATTCAGAAATATTGTTTCTTTTTTACCCCCTGTTACCTCAAAGTCAGATGCTTCTAAACTGTTTGGTTTAATGGCAATTATTCTTGCTATAGGAATCGACTCGAGGCTCCCTGAATGCATCTGAAAAAGGAGGTACAAGTCAAAGCTGATAAATCAGTCCCTGGCTGTGTGGTGGTGTCAGAGGGAGTTGGCAGCAAGTGATTCCCGAAGGGCAAAGAGTAGGATTTTTCCTATTTCATATGGCTAGAAGTAGTGACCTTAACATCCCCTGTCAGAAAATGCCAACGCGCATTCAAGGTCATGCGCTGGGAACTCAGCTGAGAACATCTTCTTTCCAGCCTGCACTTCTGCCAGGAATGACTTCTCTTTTTCTTGTTAACTTGTGCTTGAAAGATGACAACAGCAACTCTTCCTTCTGGTCTGATTTGGTGAAATGTACCCGCATAGGAAATGGTGGGGAAAAAAGAAAGAATTATGATGAACTTATGTCGTTCTGATTTGCCATTCACTGAGAAATTATAAATATGACAGAATAGGACGGGATTTGAATTCAGATTTTAACAACTTGGATTTTAACGCTTGCGACAATGGATGTTTTGTAGACCTTCTTCCACTAAATGCAGACAGATGGGCAATGGATTTATGGGCTTGAGCTGGTTTTCAGACCAAGCACAACTGCCGCGGGGGATGCTGAGCACTGGCTGGGACCGCTGGCTGAATGTGTCAGACCAGAAAGCACGTTTTCAAGGTCTGAGTCTCTTTTTTTTCACCTCTGAGAACTCAGCAAAGGCTTGGAGCACAGCTATGGCAGAAGCAGCATGGTGATTTCTGCAGGTATTGCCAATCCTGCCTGAAGATCCCAGAAGAGTTACTGTCCTTCAGCTCCCAAGCTGAGTCCTGTGATCTCTGTCCTGGTTATCGGCTGACTTTGCTGGTGTGACACCCTGAGCACCTGCTGACGACATGGCCTTTTATTCAAAGAAAAAATATTCTTGAAGACATCATCCCAGGAGAGTTTGTGCTGAAATCAATGGGATGCTGTTTCTAGTGGAGGCAGCGGGATAAGCAGGAGAGCATTGCTGCTCCCTCCGCTCCCAGCGGTTTTTCCTCAGCTGCCTTTCAGCCACTTCCCCACTCCTCCAGGGTGAGGAAAAGGAAAAACACTGGCAGAGTGAGAGCTGGAAATTGCAGGTGTTTAGTGGCCAAACCTGAGGGGAGAGATGGAAAAAACCTGGGACATTTCTGGGACAAGTACTCATACCATGTGCCTGCCATGCTGGCTCTGAAGAATACGAATTATTATTTGGGTGTGTAACTTAAGTATTCTCTCTAGGAGGCTCAGAAAGATTGTAATGGCCATTCTGTGTTTCCAAACCCATGGTGAAGAGGAAAGCATGTGCATAAAGATTATTTCATGAGTGATGCTTATTAAGAAACATAGTGCTATATCAGGTTGGGGAAATGGGCGTGCAGTGTCCCCCAAAAGTCTTTTAAGCTCAACCACAGCAGTCCTTTGACTTATTTTGCACATTAACTTTGCTTTTTTTTTTAAAATGCTAAGAACAAACCAATGTATTCCAACCAATAAGAATAATAATTTAAAAAGTAGAACCTCTCTCATACGTATAGAAGGCGCTAGTGCATGCAAGCTGCACCGCGGGAGATGTGCCAGCGCGGGACTGGCGATGCAAAGGCTGATGCGGCCGTGCAAGGGCTCAGGGCCCAAGATGCTTGTGACAGAGAGGGTGCAAAGATGACTTTGAGGGACACCTTGGCACTGTCTGCCTTGATTTTCTTTGGCTTTCCTTGGAAGTATAAGTCCTGTTTTCTTACTCAGGGTTTTTCTTCCTCTTTATGTCTCACCATGTTTCACTGCTGCTGGCGTTTCAAAGCCAGCAGTTAAGGAATTACTACAGATAAAAACATGAACGTTTTATTCAAGAGCACTATCTTCAATAGCACAGTATTTGAAGGAAAATTGCAGTGTTCAGTTTTGATGTATATAAATTAGGGGACGGGGAGCAAAGTATCCTCTTTCCTGTGCTGATAGATGAATTTTTAGCAGTTTGGGACAGAACAAGGAATATTGAAGTTTGACCTTGAATTTGTTGTGGTTTTCCACCAGAAAAGATCATGTTTAAACAGCGTAAATGCCTCATCTCTCTAGGAAAAGCTGTTTTCACCTAATTCATAACATGTTTGCAGTTCTTATGTTGGTAATGAACTGCACTGATTTTGCTGTGTAAGTAATAAATTCACTGACTAGATTTTGCAAAAATAGCAACCCCGGCCAAATTTTCAAGATCTTGGGAAAGTCATGAAAGCCATCAATCTTGGCATTCAAATTTTACAAAGCGAAACTTTGTTTTACACAAGTGCTGTTATAATAATTTATACATTTCATTTAACATTTATTTTACTTAATAAGTATATAATTCATACAGGACAGAAATGAAATCGTTCAACACTTGGTTTCAATTTTGCAGTTCCTATTAGGGGATTTTAGTGCTCTCCTATTATTGCTACAGAGTTTTTTCACTGCCATTGGTCCCTATCATCTGTGTGTTGGTCAGCTTAGATGAAAAGCCACATTGCATGCGCTAAACCTTAATACTAACGCCACCAAATTAATCAATTCCTACTTTCTGACTTCTGAACCTACCCTAAGGTGAAGGAAACACGATCCACTGAGGATCATCTTGCAATTAAAACAATTCTCTATGAATCAGCATGACAATGCAGGTGCTAAGCAAGCATCTGTTCAATTAAGTTGGTTTAGCAGTTTTGGGGCAAGTCTATTTTGCTTTTTTTTCACATCATTAAGCTTACACTTAATGCTCGAAGCAAACAATAGCTCATTAGTGGATTAGGGGTAATTACCAACAGCAGTCATTATTCCTAAGGCTTAATGGGCCAATTTGCTGCTGTAATAGTACCCCAGTATTGTGGTGCTCCAGCAGAAAAGCCGGGGGTGCTGGAATGAGCCATTGCCTTGAAGGCCCTGGAAATGGCTGAGCAATCCCACCCCTTCCCAGGACATCAGGACATCCCACCATGGAGTGGATGGGGCCTTGCTGCCAGCTGGGGGGGTCCCATCAGCTCCCAAGCGTCCATTTTTGGGAGCTCGGTTCAAGTTGAAGGGCATCCACTTGGGGACAGCCACCTGTCCCCAGAGCTGCCCGGATCGTTGTCGGTAAAAATTTCCGTAAGGAAAGGGGGGAACTCCAGAAGCTGTGCCCACAGGTCCAGCCAGCCCTGCCCCACCTGGAGCCCCTCCTGGCCTCTCCTCCCCAGGGCTGCCCGGGGATGTTTTGAACATTTTTCTGTTCTCATTCGGACCAGAGACTGAAAGCCAGCATCTGGACCCTGCCCAGGTACAAAATCTGTTCTGAAGCTCTGTAAGAGGTACCAGTGTAGATAAACCGCTGATGGGCTGGGGGAACTCTTAAGGTAAGGAATTCGATTCACTTGCCGTTGCACCACCTTCCAGTTGCATTCAATGACCATAATGAAGAACAAGTGGCAAAAAATGTTCCCGAGCTGGAAACCTGGTACTGTAGGAATAAGGATGAATGACTCGGCTCCGTCTTCTAATTCCCCAGGCAGCTTGGGCTGCCAGCAGGTCTCAGCATCTCCATCCTCCGTACGGTCCATGGGCAGGGCTTAAGCAGGGAAGCCAGGGACCTGAGTGCAGAGGAATGAAGGGACCATGAGCAAAGTCAAAGTATACCAACTGTAGTCCCGTTTGCAAGCGGAGTAAAATGATACCGACAGCTATGTTTTTATTTTTAGCATTATATTTTTAGTCTCTTATTTCAACTTAGAGTGCCATATCATTTTTCTGCTTTTAGAAGGGGATTAAAAAGAAAAAAAGACATAATGCTACAGTGGAGTTAAGTGCCACTTCTTCAGGCTCCTGTCAGATCTTGTAATTTGGAATAATTACCAGTGTCAGGTTTGGGGAAGGAGTTTGATGTAAATTGCCTCGATCTGTACTCATCCTGTGAGAAAAGAAAACCGAGTTGTTAGAAGGTAGAGGACTGAATAGGCATCACCAGGAAAATCTCCGTTTAAGCAGCCTCACTTTAATACAGATGACTGTATTTTATCTCCATTTTTCTTCATGTCATTCAGATCGGGGCAAATCCTGCTCATGCTGAGACCAATGGTGATTTCTCATTTATTTTAATAGCCCAGCCTATAGAGTCCTGCTTAGCAGGAGGTCTTGTGGGTTGCTAAACCTTGTATTCATTACTATATATGATCCTTTAAAAAGCAGAGAAAAGCTAACCAGAATTATTTGTAGCTTTGTGCAGGGGAAAGACCGACCATCTTCTGCAACCACCCTCAAAAGAGGTTTGGGGGAACCCATCTGGATTATGTCCAGCCCTGCAGTCCAGCCTTGGTGCCCTGACAAGCCTTAGCAGTGACACGTGTGTTTTTTGGGTAGTACCAGTGAGGGCAATAGCAGTTTTGTGAGGGATATATCCACTTCAGGCTGACGCCTCTAGCTGATGCGGAGCAAGAGGAGATGCCCAGGCTGGAGCACGGAAAGAAGTCATTCTGGCTTTGGCCTGCTGTCATCTCCCATCCCGTTACTTTCTTGCATCTGCAACTCATCTAAATTTTTAATTTAGAATTTTTTTTTTTTTTGATGAGGAAAAATGTCATTCTCAGAAGCATTTGTATACTTTTAGTGAACAGAATCCAAAACCCAAACCCCATAAAAACTTGAAAATAATCAACCCACTCTTTTGGAACATGTCTCAGAAAACAGAGCATTTTTTATTTCTTTCCATTTTGTGTGCATAAAAAGCCATGCCTCTTTTTCCCCCTCTTTGCAATTTCTTTTGAGTTATGGGAGTAGTTTCTGTCCATGTATTGAAATAAATCACCACCATAAAAATCACAGTGTATTGCCTTCTCCACTTCTTGGAAAATGGCCTTCAGATCCCAGCACCATCATGTGTGCCACGATAGGAGCCCAAGTGGGCACTTTTGAGCTAGGAGGTTTTGCAAACATGCCCCAAAATTGCTGTCTCATTGTCATCCCTAAATCCTGGGAGACATCAGATAGCATTAGTGATCCCGAGTGTTCCCATCGTCAATGTGCTGCGGGGGGCTGGCAGGGTGGGATGCCTGATCCTGATCGATTCCCAGCTGAGCACCGCTCCCCATGCGCCCAAGGATGCCGGTGCTTCGCTGCTCATCCCCACCGCAGCTGTCCCAGGGTGGCCTGACGGTGTATGGAAATGTCATCCTCACTTGTAATTGTCTTTGATCATGGCAGTAACTAATACAACAGGATGGCTGAACCACGCAGTGGCTGAAGCAACAGCCAAACCACTGCTGGAGATCCACAACCATTGGGTTTTGAGAAGAGACCGCTGCAACAGGCAGCTCTGGGGCATCTGTCTAAAGGGTCTGAGCGACCCGTGAGTCACCACGGCAAGTTTTCACATGCAGACAATAAATGACCTCACCGTTCACGCAGGGAAAAACGTTCCAAGCTCCACAAAACCTGTTGCTTTGAGGCGTTCCTAGATTTCAGCGCGATTTTGTGATGAGGTAGAATTGATGGCCAGTTGGAGTCATGAACCAGGGCATGCTTTCAGCAGCAGCTCTCATAATCATCTTCTGTTCTGTTGCCAGTACTCAATTCCCATCTCAACACTAAATACTAATGACTACTGGAGAGGCTGAGCAAGTAACGAGTCCTTCAAGTGACTGGATAGTCCATGAGAGTTACAGAGATGCACTAAGAATAATCAGATGTCAAATGCTCTTTTTTACTTTGAGAGGCACAACCCTTTTTTTAGGGTGATGGTGGCACTGGAGAGAGCCTGTGGTCACAGCAGTGCCCTTCTCAATATTTCTCATGCCTGACCTCTTTCTGGTCATCTCTATTCTTGCCAAAACATCTTGCAGGGTCAGGAAAGTTGAGACATGCAGATATGGAAAGGGAAGGAAAAACGTAACAGCAGTTTCTTCAAAACGATTGGGTTTCTGTGCGTAGGCACGAGGGCCAGGTTTGCCAAGGATCCAAGAAGGACTTTGCACTTGTGCTCAAAGCTGTGACCCCCCCAAAGGTCTGTTGCACTATTGCTGAGCCCGGAATGCACCAGACACCCCGTACAAAGGATGTCGATCCTACTACGTTTGCTGGCAACAGCAGTGATGTATGGGAAGGAGAGATAAGTGCATAGCATGGGGCTGCTCTAACGTCTTGTGGAATTTAATAGCTAATAAAATCAGGTTTGTCAGAAGATACATTTACAGATTATTTAACTGCATCATACTGCAATTATTATGAGTTGTATTACAGCAACAGTGAGGGGCCTAACCGAAGCCCTGCTGTGCATTGCCTAAATGTATCAGGAGAGGTTTTTTCTGCTGTGCGGTTAAACAATCTAAAATGAAAAAGTTACAATGGGAATCTGAGGCTCAGAGAAGTCAAGCAATTGACCCAAATTAATAGGAAATTAATAGAAAATCTTGGGAATCCAGGCCAGACCTATGGGATTCCTGTTTACAGATGTGCTGCTCACTTAATCTTCATCTATGAGCCTCTTCAAAGTTGTGAATAGATAGCTCTAATCTTCTGTTCAATGCAATAGAAACATTCAGTCAAAAGGCATGAAGGAAACAAAATTTATCAATTACTGCATCATTTTCTTCTAAATTGTAGGAAATCTGATTGTCCATATTATTGGAAAATATTGGCTAGTAATATTTGACTTGCCAAGTGCTAATAACCACAAGCCTCCATGAAGGAAGATAAAATTAATACAGAAAAGATAATACTGAGCTCAATTTAGAAGCTCTGTACTGAAGTGCCTTGAATCAAGCCCCAAGATCTAGCAGATGATGCTGTATTCCCATCTGTTTATCCTGTGTTAGCTCTTCACTGTAAGCATGCCCCACAGTTTACCAAATCACGCAACACTCCTGGTGTTGTTATGTGGGTTGCTTGTCTAAATATTCCCTTGTTACAACTCGTCTTAGGCAACAGATAATCTGATACTATCATAATATACGGTTAAAGCACAAAGGCAGTCAAAATAACATTCAACTGTATCAAATTTGACTGGTGAGAACAGGAATCCTGCCAAGCAACAGCCCAGCAGTCGTCCACCGTGAGGTTGCGAGCGTACGGTTAAGGAGCTCTACAGTGGCTAATCCCGTTGTCATCTGAATTAACTTTCAAACAGGGGGGAAAAAAACGCCAGCAGTTGCACAAGAGGCTTAAGGTCTTGAGCTGGGGAGTAATGTGTGTATTTTGTGCATGCTTGCTTAGCAGTAGCACCGTGAATGTCATTCCGCTGTAAGAGGATTGTTTTCCTGGGTAAAATGGGCGACGCTCTTCTGCTTGCTCCAGCCACAAGCTGAGTGTGTGTGTGTGTGCAGAGAGCCTGCAGTGACAATTACGGATCCCATAAACAGTCGTCAGTACTAGATACTTCAGGGAGCTGCTTTGGTGAGGCAGTGGTTGATACTCCTCCATCTGGGAACCAGCGCTTCCCAAAGGAAGCCTTGGCGGAATTCTTACCTGCCTGCACTCGTTACAGGCTGGAGCTGCCTGATAGTGTTTGGCATGCTTGGCATGGTATTTCAGGTATGTTTTCAAAGAAAATAAACTTTCAATACATCATGCGACTATTCACCTGGCTCTTTTAAAGCTCCAGTGGTCCTTTCCAGTGGAAGGGGCGAGCAGCCGGGTACCAGGTTGCTCAGGTACCAGCTGCTCACGTCAATGGGGCCTCTCACACATGGTGCTGCAATTGCAGCTTTGTGGAGATATCTTTCAATCAACATTTAATTTTCTCTAGAAAAATCATTATCAATATATGCAAATGAAACAGACAAAAGAACACCAAGGCTCACAGGGGAGGAAGGAAATTGCCTATGTTCAATCCACCTTGTTGTACAGCACTTGAAGAAACATGAAGGAAAGCGCAGCTGGGAACAGTGTTCTTGTTGCTAGAGGTTTGCTGCTTGGTCTGGACTTTTTTTTTTCAAGAGACAAACCAGAGAACTGGGTTGAGATTCAGCACGGAAGATGACCATTTACTGGGGCAAGTTGGCATCACGTTCATGAACGTGCTTTTGCTTGGGGACCTGTTTGGTTGTCACTGTCAATGGGAATCTCCTCCCTGACTCTATGGGTGTTGCACTCAGCCACGTGTGAGCAGAGCTCCTGGCTCACAGTGCATGCGTTCGCGGGAGATGGAGGAGAGACACTGGCATTCACATCAACTTGAAGCATCATCGTCATCTCCTGGAGGAAGGAGCTTTTTCCCAGGACTTCGGTTTCAGGTGAGATACCGCTGTCTTTCCAAAGGGCTGATGTGCAATACTTGGCCAAGTTAAAGGTACAGAACAGTGCGTTGCCCAACGGTCACCTCATTTGCCCTGGTGACTCAGACTGCAGGTGGCTCCCGGTGCAATCCGTGTCCCCACGGGGATCCCACGCAGGGGCCAAGGGAAAACCTGCGTCCGAGCTATGGGCTCAGCTCTTGCTGCGATAGGGAAGGCAGGGAGCGATGGAGAACGTGCTGCTTGGCTGCTCTGCCAAAGGGGCAGAGAGTCTGCTGAAAACGCTCACTAGCTTTTCACTGTTTTATTTCTGCAAACAGATGACAGA
This sequence comes from Elanus axillaris, assembly GCA_026212715.1. Lineage (NCBI taxonomy): Eukaryota > Metazoa > Chordata > Aves > Accipitriformes > Accipitridae > Elanus > Elanus axillaris. The sequence goes on along the minus strand of JANZLQ010000044.1, from coordinate 18,120,145 downwards.
GCTGAGCCCTAAGGGCGATGACTGCAGTCCAGCGGCTGATCGCAGAACGGAGCTGCAGCCGCGGCTCGGCTGACGGCTTTGTGGGTTTGCCAGCCATTTAAAATGTTTGCCAATATTTAAAGCATGCATTGTTGTGGTTTAAATTTGGGAAGGATTTTTTTGGAAAGCTTCATCTGAGGATAAATGCCCCAAAAACCAGCCTACAGCTGCTCATGCACATATTGCTGCAGATGCTCTTGCGTAGGCTATTCTCTTTGCAGCAGCACTTCGCTGCGCGCGTCCCGGTGGGCGACCTGGATGACACATCCACGAGACAGATCAATTTTTCGGGAGTTGCTCCTCTCTCAGCTGGACCGGGAGATGTTTCTGCTGCTAGGATCTATTTTACAAGTCAGAAATGGAGAGATTTTACTCATAACCATTATCGGTCCGGCTCTTCCACCCCCTCTGCTGGCTGCCAGGCGTGCGAGGTCCGAGGCCGAAGGCCCTGGAGAGCCATGGTGGGGCTTCAACCAGGAGAAGGGGCTGGAGCAGCTTGGCCCCGCTGTGTGGCCCTGGCCGCCTTCGTCTCTTGTGCCATGGGAAGTGGCTGTTGGTGGGGGACGGAGGAGGGACAAGGGTAGTCCTTGACCAAAATCACTGTTCGCTTCCCTTGGGTCTCCCATCCCTCGTGTCTCGGCTGCAAGGGCAAGCGGTTGTGGACTTCACCATCAAATAGTTCAGGGGATGGTGAGACTTTTGAAGTCAGTTTTTGCTTCTCGTGGTTGGGTTGTTCTGTACCTAAGGCTAAATGCTCTTTTTTTCCCACCAGTTGAGGTACTCATTGATCTCTCATGCAGATATTTTGGTGTTTTAAAACATAACTGGACTCACACTTCAGACTTTCCTCATGGTGTAAAGTCTCATGCCTATTTTTGCAGAATTTGTGGGAACTCAGCATCTGTGAGACCTCGACAGCTTTGTCACATTTGGCTGACTTGGACCACAGGTTTGGTATCAGCAAATTGAATGAGAAATGGGTTGGCTGGTGGCTTCACACTGGGATGGCAGGGCTGAGAATTAGAAGAAGAAAGACAAAACCAAAATCAACCCTCCCAAACAAAACCACCCAACCAAAAGAGACATATCTTCTCAATTTCTTGGGAAGGCTCATGTTTCCCAGGGACTCACTTTAAACTTGCTGCAGCTTTTTATTTTTTTAGAGGTCTGGCTATTCGCTTCCCAGATCTGCTACTGTCTCTTGCAGGCATGGGCAAGACACTTATTATTCTCTAATCTAATATCTGTAAAACAGAGAGTTTTGCTAAATATGTTAAGATTTACTTAGCTAATAAGTGAGGAAATTTTTTCTTTTTCAGTCTGTGCAATGAGTTTTTCTGGAAAAGGGGGGTCCTTGGCCAGGGGCACCATTTGAGATTCCCAATTTATTCCTGTACTGCAGATTCAGGGCACGTTGCTTCCATTTGTGTCAATCTTTGCATTTTCAAATGGGAGCAAGTCCTAACCTCTCTGAAGGTTCTCCTCGCTGCGGTGAATCACCGAGGAAGGCTTTGCTGCCCTTTTAGCAACGCGATGGGGACCGAGTCCTTGGGTTTGGGAAGGGGAGGTGGAGCTATGAGCTTCCAGAGCTGATGGTCATTTCGTGATAAAGTGATAATGCTAATAATCCCTGGGTCTTTTTTTTTTTTTTTTTGCCTTTGAACTGAACACTTTGCCTGTCTCAACTGTGGTTGCCTTTTTGAACTGTCAGTTTGGGAGGATTAGATGCATGTTTAGGCTGGGTGAACTCATGAATGAAAATATTTTCCTTGGCAGTTTTTAAAATGCTTCCCCCCTTTAAGAGCTGAACCCTTTGGCAACAGTCTGCTTTTTGCCCAGATTACCACTGTCATTTTGGGAGGTCTTTTCCCGCAGAACAAACAATGGAATTTTAATAACACAGTGAAATAGATTCAGGCCCGCTTTATTTATATTTTCTTTATTTATGCTTGAATACTTAGTATGCAGCTCCAGCAAAGACAAATTTAAGCTTTGTATTACCTCAAAATGATGAATTAAGCTCTAGAAGATTTACTTCCCCAGAAAAGGATATTTTGATTCGCTGCTTTGAACACATCTCATAAGAACAATAAATATCAGAGAAATTAAAAATAAAAAAAACCCAACCCTCAGTAAAAATTGCAGATGCAGAATAGAGCAGATGCAGCACTGCTCTTTCTGCAAGGACGTCTGCCAGCATTTGCACTGCAGCTCCCTGCTTTAGTGAAGGTTTGACTCAACAGTTCAGTGATCAAATGCAACAATCACCATTACAATGAAGCTGAATTCTTTCTCACTCTTTATTTCATGTTAAGTCCTGCTTGGATCTGTGTACTGAAGTGCTCAAACCGACACAAGCTTTTGCTACCTGAGCAAACGTGCTGGTTAAGCTCCCAATGCCATGGCCTGCAGGACTCTGCTTGCAGAGCATCCTTCAAATTATCTAACTTGGTATAGGGGCGAAGAAATTACACAGACATGCAAAGTCAGTTGGGAATCATCTGAAGTGAAGCATAAAATTGCATCTATTAAGGCTTTCAGCTGAGTCTAACTATTACCAAACTGAAATAAAATAGTCTGTGACTTGTACGAGCTCTTCTCAGAAACTCTCATGGATTTGAACATCAGCTTTTTCTATGATAAGGGTTGCATTGATTGCAGTGGTAAATATTATTCTACTTGATGATTAATCCCTTAAGGTTGGTTATATAGTTCTTTCCCCTCAAGAGAATTCTCTGTTATTTTATTTTCCCTGCACACTCCCTTCATTCCTGATGCACCATCCTCCCAAATTCCCAAGCCTGAGCAAGGAGCTGAGGAATGGAGATACTCACAGATTACGTATAACAAATCTGTTCCAGGGCTTTCAGTGTTAAAGAGCTCTCTGCCAGATAAGCCACTGATACGCTGCTGTATTCAATTAAGATAGATGGCATATGCTATAGATGGAAAGCAGCCAAATGTACCAGTGTGTTGAGTCTGGAGATAGACTAGATTGAGAGAGCCAGAAGTGTACTGGAAGGAATGGTGGTACCGTGGGAGCTGTGGAAAAAGGGAAGGAATTAGGGTATTTTGAAGGATGCACTGGATTTTATGATTTGTGCCTTACTGCTCTGCTTTTAGCACTGCTGATGATATCCTGCTTCACTGAAATCACTTCAAGTAATTTTAGCACATGCAGAGCATGGCACGCAGCTCATGGCTGCAGCCGCCAGGAATCTGAAAAAGAGCAGAGCTGGGCCAAAGCAGGTTGCTGAAACGCCCTTTGCCGAATGCAACTGTGGTTTTTTCAACTCAGAGCTTGTCAGCACTTGGTGGCATTCCACACAAACTGGAGTGACATAGGCACTGGCTCTCCTGTGGTGCGTAACCTGCCGTTTGCTCCCCTGTGCTAGCCCAGGGATTTCTGGAAAGCCCCGGTGCGTGCTCCTGAGGTCCCGCATCCACTCAGCTGACATCGTGAAGGAGGAAACACTGGCGAGAACTTCATTTGGCTGCTGCCATAGCAAAAGCGAAGGGGTTCAGCCATCTCACCACTGAGATACTATAATTACTGAGCTACTGTAAAACAGTATCTGCCAAGGATATTACAGCTGCTTTTCCTTTCCCTTCTCTTGTAAATTCAAAGGTGAAGAAGCTGCAGGAACATGGCTTGTGTCCAGGAATGTGATAAAGGTGCAAAGAACAGCATCATTTCATGGGGGAATTAACCTCCTTGGCTATTTGCTGTAGCTCTGCTTGCCTGGATCAAAGATGCTGCTGCACCTGCGCTGCACAGTGGTCAAAGATGCTCTTCCCCACTGCCTGGATCAATGGGAGGTGGTTATTGCTTATCCGAGACACTCTGTTTAAAGCAGAGCAGCAGTTTGTAGATCAGAAAAAATGCTGTTGGTGACTGGAGAACTTTGGTCAAGATTTTAACAAGCCCCCCAGGCTAAGGTATTTGTCTTCATGCCTCGCAGGCCAGAGCAGCTGGTGGAGCTTGCAGGAAGGAGAAGAGCTTGTCTGCTCTCCCGAAAACTACTCTGTTTCTGCCTTTACATCAAACACTGGTTTGGGGCAGAGTGTGGAAAGGCAGCACTCTCTGCTCCCAGCCTTGGGAGGGGGTCTGGAAAAGAAAAGAAGGAATTTGAATGCTGGGAGGGCTGTCAGCTCTGCTGCTCGCCTGGGATCCATGCACCGCTCCTCCTCTGCAGCCGACGGGAAGCTACGTAATCGGCAACGTATGCACAAAACACGTGCTGCAGTTAGGGTGGTGAGTGGCTTCAAGAGCAAAACATATAAGAAGCAAGAAACCAGAGTCTTTGGACACGAAGCTCTGTGGCACGCCAGTGCAGCCCCAGCTGCTTCCAGACCCACCTTACCCAGCGGAGGGGGTGTTTCACCTCCTCCCCGAGTAGCAGCACCAACAACTTGTGTCCTGCTGCGTCGTGGGGCTGGCGGTGCTGGGGACAGGCCAGACAGCAGCCTGGGGTGGCAAAGAGGACCCGAACTTTGGTCTAGATGCCGGCTCCAGGAAGGCTGGTGAAAGGCACGGGATGGGCTGGGCACGCTCCAGAAAAGCACAGGATTTGGGAGCAATGGAGAGAAACGGGTCGGACTCTGCCACCCGCTGCTCTGCATCCTGCAACAGCCGCTCTCCACCAGTGGTGCTTAGAGGGAAGGGAGAACAGGCACTAAGCACTGATATAAAAAATATTTATTTATTATAATTTACTATCAACCTATTGCAACTCAGGAAGCGAATGCAAAGACATCTTGTGTCTTACATTTTGCCAAAGGCTTTCTTACCATGTCTGTAATCCACTTTTATTTAGACTGATCTTTCACTATGTACTAATGCTCATTTAGAAGAAGAGCAAATCATATTTTAAAAGGCTTCTGTATCAGCACAGCATGCAGGAGTGCTGAACACAAGCCAGAACTTCTATACCCTGGAATTAGACAGAAAGGGCAGAGCATTGTGCCATACCTGCACATACTGATTTCCCACATCGTCACAAGTGCCTCGCAGGCATTTAGTAAAAAGACGAAAGAAGAAAATGCACAAGGTATTAAGTAAGGTGCCTGAATAATAAACTGTGGCGTCCTGAGCATGAGGAACTGCACTTAATGCATCATTCACAGCAGCCAAGATGGTCAGTTTAAAAGCTCCACTAGTGCTGTAGGTCCTGGTCCTGTAAACAAGTAACCGCATGGTCATAGGAAGAGTTCCTGCCGGGGTCAATGAGTCTATGTATGAGAGTAGAGTTAATAAAGTGCCTGATATCTACAGTTCTGTTAGTGTCAACAGAGCAGTGAGTTACACCACCTAAAAGTCTACCCATCATTTCATGAAGAAGATGCATGTTTCTTGCCTTAATAATAAAGGTATGAAAAAATAGTTTGGCAAAATCAATGTGTCTTCACGCTAATAGGGAAGAGGAGGGTGTGTTGCCATTTCTAAAGCCTTCCCTTGGTGACCTGCCATGTTTCTTCCATCAACAAAACCACTTGCAGAGCTGAGAACTAGGCAGGGGAAGGAGGGAAAAGCAACTCCTTCCTGGAAGCGTGGCTCGAGGCGTGGGCACAGCTCGACAGGTACGTCTGTGATTCACCTTACCTATGGCTGTACCCAAACCTGCTGGGCAATTTCAAGAGAAACCAAGAACACCTAAATAAGGCAGGAAATGTAGTTTTGGGTTTATTTAATCATCTCTCGTTTAATTTTATCAGGCAGTGCAGTAATTTTAATTAGTCAAGCCAATAGCTTTTATTTGGATAATGGTTTGATTTTTTTGATTGCTGGTCAGTGAAGTCAATGAAAACACTTCATTTTTCAGTTAATACAAAATGTGAAGTCAGTGCTTTGTTTTCCTTCCAGCATGCTGTACCTGCCTTCCAAGAGTCTCAGGTATCAGAGTTTAATCAATATTAAATCATCTGCATAGTCTAAGTGTTTGCTTATGTGCTCTGAATTGTTGCTTGCATCAAGAACAGCGGTGATGCCCCTAATCTGCTTTCACTAGGCTCCCCTATACCCTAATTATGTCATTTAGAGAAGGACATTTCCTGGCAGCAGTTCCTCAATTCACTGCAACAACCACTATTGGAATATGGACAAAACAAGGCTGTAATAGCTAGCACATGTGAACGATGGCTACAGGGACAATTAACCCTCGTTTAAGAGTGAGCACAAGTCTATTTTGTTTAATATTTCCAAATGATGGTACCGCACAACAAGCAGAAGTAACACTGCGTGCCAAGCTCCAGCATTTACCTATCTAGCATTACGCTCAGGTATATCATTACCTTATGGTATAGGCTACAGCAAGCTCTAGTAAAGAGATATTCTGTAGCTCTCCAGAAATGCTGGATACGGCCAGGATCCTGGGGGATCCTCTGTGTGCGTGAAATCGTGCAATGCCAAACAGTTTCTTTGCAGGTATAAGCTTAAGGCAAACGCCCCTGTTAGCAGCAAGCTGTGGCTATTTGTGGTTGCAGTGTAATTAATACGTTCAAATGCACTTAATTTCTGTGCCTAAACTCGATTCTTGCAGGGTTAGAGAAAGGGTGAAGATTTTAGCTTATACAAGAGCCTGGGACCACACAGTGGTGGAAGACACACATTTGTACTAGAAAAACAGATCCTTTTGGGGTATGTTTGCTTTAGCTAATTTAATTCTCAGGAAGGTTGTTTCCGCCCGCAAAACTTGTCTTAGGAGTACTAAAACCACGGGCACCCATGCAGGAGGGTGGGAATAAACCTGCAGCTAACCTAAGTCCACTTTATGCATCATCTATCCATTTACTCACCCAAGTGGGCTTTGTACTGCTGTGGGAGGTCCAAGGGACCATTTCATATGGTTAATTTTTAAAACCTTGTGTTTTTGCTCCACATTTATGTGCTCCCTCTGCCTTTCTTGCTGGTGTATTTCTACGGCAGTATCTTATTGCTGGGAAAATGTGGAGCTCACAAGTGCAAAACCAAATCAAAATATTCCCCAAATGGTTTAGCTTATTCCTCCTTATTTCTGCAGTTCAGCTGAAAAGCCATGATTTTTGGGAAAAAAATAAATAAAAAATTCATTTGTCAGTCCTAAGAAATAATGTTAATACAGACTTTCATGGCTGCCTACAGAGTACAAACACCGAACATCTTTTCAAGACAAAAGGCTTCCAGGTGCCCGCGACAGTCAGTATTTCAGAAGCTGCCAGGTCAATTGGATCCCTGAGCTGGTACCCACCGTGCCACTGCCATGAGTTCCTAAAATCCAGCTATTTATTCTGTTAGACCTTCTATTAGGTCTTTTTTATGTCCACAAGTTTCAAGACAGAAAAACTGCTCAAGGATCACAGGTGACGGATGGTTCTGGGAAAGCCAGTCCAGTCCCTGCCGCGGAGCTGCAGCCGCAGCTGTGCTGCCCGACTGCTCCCGGAGCTGGTTGTGTCGGCTAACGGGAGCTGACGTCAAACTTCCCGATAGCCAGAATTGCATGTGCTGTGGGAAGGCGAACCAGAGGAAAAAAAAGAGAAAAGAAAGAATAAAAAAAGAAATAGGCGGATAAATAATGACAGTATAAGATCGAGGGATATTTTTCGCTTATTCATTGAGCCTGATTGACTTTTCCTTTCCTCCCTTGTTGACCTGGCTTGGCAAAGCAGAGTCGCAGCTCCGCGGAGATGTTCAGTCCCTTTGAACAGCTTTGTTTGTCTCTGACGCATCAAACGTGGCCACGAATTATTGATAAAATTGTGTGAGGCCATAACCTCAAGCAACAGCTGCCCCAGAGTCAATATCAAGGTGTTGCTACTCCTCCTGTTAGTGTTTACTAAATAAATAACCTTATTAGTAAGGGTCGTAAAAGCCTGATAAGGTGCTTCTAATTAGCAAAACATCGGAGGCCAAGATTTATGTTAAATGTAACAGAGACAATGGGAAATAAAGTTGGTATAGTTTGTACACTGATAAAAAGATCCTCATCTGTTTTGCATTCACATATGGAACATATTCCCAGGGGAGAGCGAGCGACATATTTTTAGGACACTATTTCATCTTAGCAAATCAATGTACAGGCTATTAAAACTTCATTTTTCCATGAATGATAAGTGTAATTACATCTCTCTTGCAATAAAAACTAGTGCTTATTAAATGTAAATATTTAACAATGATTAAAATACATTTGAAGGAAACTTTATAGCTTTATTTTATATGTTCCCATCTGGGTTGCCTTTCCTAAACCACTATACTTTTTGGAGAGTTATTAAATTATTATTTTGAGAAGGACTAACACTCTGCGTGTCCCTTGCTTCAATTTTAATTTCATACACTTTCAGAATTTATTGAAGTCTGGTGAGTTTAAGATTCAATCAATGCACTATTGTATTTGTAGGGCTGCATTGAAGGGAAAGTGGCTTCACGAGGTAGGAAATGCCACACTGACATGTCTTTTGTGCGTCCAATTTTGATGGCCAGATACAGTTTCCTGACTCCACATGCCCCAGCTCTCATTTGTTTCTAAAGGAAGTGAGTTCGTTGCTTAAATGGATTTCTTCAGTTTTATGTAAGACCCTTCTGGGGCTGTTTTAAAAGTAAGCTTCAATAAAAGGTCCAATCTTATAAATTGCAGATATGTATAAGGAGCATTATGTGTGCAAGTTGCTGACCCTGGGCACAATCTGTGGCTAGGCAGGCAGGACTGACCCTTCACAAAGCAAGATAATAGGATTACACGAGAAAGGAATTCACAGGTAACCAAGGGGTTGTCAGATCCAAAAAATAAACCCCATCTCCAGCAAAAATCTTCCCTATGGAAGGTCCTTTCAAATGCCCAGGGAAGCATCCCTATAAATTTTAGAAGAGCTGAAGTCAGTTTTCTATCAAATTCTGCAGTTGATTTTAAAATGGCATTGCAGGGATAGAAACCATTACACTGCTACGGAACAGCTTAAATACTTCCAGGAAGGACACCACTCCCTATTAAATTTTTATAAGTTCTTGATATAATTTGTGCTCAGATGTGCTGGTTTCACCCCTGTTCACTTTTACAAGAGCCGCAATCTTCCAGCCATCCCTAATTCTCTCTTATTGTTGCTTCTTTTAAGGAAACTTGTGCAAAGTTCAGCTTTATACTCAAGATCATTCCAAAACGCTGGAGCTAATTTTTAATTTGACTAGTAATTCTGGTCATGTAAGCAATATCACCAAAGTCAGTTACTTACTTGAGAGAGTGTTAACGGGATCAGGCCGCTGAGAACTCATTAAAACTCCTGATCCTGCAAAGAAGCAGGAGCTCAAACCGCTGCAGAGTTTCTCCGAGTCACCAGGTGCCCCTTATTGCAAAAATCACACTGGAAAAGTCACTACTTCTATAATTAAAGAAAAAGGGGGAAAAAAAAAAAGAGAGAGAGAGACAAAAAAACTCAGTAGCCTTGTCCAACATGTTTAAAAATAACAAATAGCTGCCCCGAATTTCTCATTCAGGAACAAGCCAGCCATGCAAAAACCTGGTGAGGGCGCACATTTAAAGCATCTTTAGGTTTTACACCCTCCTCCTTTCAGATTATTAAACTCCTTTAGCAACTCTGAGATGCTGCGATAGAAAAAGACTCAATGTGTGCGTGTGGCTTTTCAAACAGTTCTCTCTGAGGAGGAAAATTTCTCTTTAAATAAATCTTCCTCCTCTATTGAAACCGGTACTAAAAAAAAACCACCACAAAACAGCCCAAGGAAGAGGCTATTTATTTCTGAAGTAGCACACAGGACATCGCTGTACAACAGTATATTCAGTGGTTTAAGTTACAGCTGATGAAAGGAAAATGAATTTAAGACAGTGATTTTCCACAAGATAAACCCTTGTTAAATAAAGGTTTCTCTTAGAGAAAAATAAATAGTAGTAACAGAAAAGGGCTTGGCAGCGTGGGCATCTTTAATTACTTGTTTAATTAAACCTCCCAACTGAATTTTCATTTATTTATTTTTTACATATTTTTGGTGATGAAAAATCTTGGTTAAAGTTAGAACATATGTTTGTTGGTTTTAATTGCGGACTTATTTTTTCCTACAGAGCAAACAGCACCTCTTGCGTACAGTAATGACAGAATAACACAGGCAGCCTTTCCTGGTGACTTTTGTAGTCTGTAACACAAGACAAATATTTGTATATTTTTGGCTGTTCCTGTTGCCATCGAAGGCCAACGGGGCGTGAACCCCGATGGGAGCAAGAGCGTTTTCTGATACGGACGTGACGAAATAATTTAAGGCAATCGGTTTTCTAGCATTTCTGAGCTGTTTTCACACAATGCTTAAACATAATGCACAGTCAGATACGCGTAGGTATGTGCATAGCTTTAAGTTAAAATCCACTTAATATGTTACAATTTCTCAAATAACGTCAGGTACTTGTGGAAAATTATGTGTGCCTTAATGATCAGCCCTATCTGTGTATTTCACCTATGCAAGTCATTTCACTGAAGTCATTGTGTCTGCTTGTCAGGGTGAGTTAAGAAGGATTGGCTCAAATAATATACCATTATTTTGATCTTGGATGCCCGGTTTTATTACACGCAGTCTCCATCCGTTTTTACTTCTCAACACGCATGTTTAAAATGGAATGTCCACTAACAAATCTAGTTTGCTTTTAGAAAAATAACCTTTCTTCTCTTTTTGTAAAAGAAGGTTTTGGTTTATATTTTTGGATTCATTATTCCTCTCTTCTGTCTCATAAACCAGCCTCCTGAAGGTGCCTTAAATTTTAAGTACAAAATAAAAGTGTGCATATATTCTGTATGCACACACTGGAAATAAAAGAGCATGAGGCTGTTTTCACAAGCATTAAGAAGGGGAAATCATTGCCTTCACTTCTGTCCTTTGTTCCCACAATAGTTTGTCGAATTGAAAATTGCAATACAATGTTCTGGCTTTAACCTGTGTGCTTCGCTCTGACCGAAGCTGCTTTCATCTGTTTCCTGACAAAAATTAAATATCAGCCTGCCAGCGTTACCAGGTATTTTCAGCGTGGCTGGTAATTGCCCTTTCTTATAATTCTATAATGGCAGATTGAGTACTGAATAATTATACATTCTAGAGGATAGCAACTACCTATAGAAAAAAAGGACCTGATCTAAGCCCTCTAAACTCATGGCTATTTTTTTCTGAACGCTGCATTTTCTGAATGTTAAATAAACGTAGAGCTGATCCAAAGCACGTCAGTGACACCGTTCTGTGCCGTGTTGATGTTCAGCCAAATGTGAGCCTGGGGAGATGGACACCGTGCTTCAAGGTGTAAGGGCTGAAACTCTCCTTCCGTATTTTCTTATTTCATCATGCACAGGTAAGGGTAAATGTGTTTGATTTAGCTGGGAAAATTTGCTGAAGAAAGCAACTGACTGGTATTCTCTGTGCTGCTTTCCACGTGCAGGTCAAATTTGTGATTGTGAGCACAGGATTCGGTACAGGATTTGCATTTTTGTTGAACAAATCATTTGCGACCAAAACATTCCCACCTCCACGCTGTTCGCAGTGGGCGATAGCAAAGCTGAGGCCACTAAAACAGATTTACCAACAAACGAGGAAATTCCACGGGGCTAATAAACCCCCTCTCTTTCTAATGAATTATTTCATCACTTCGCTGTCTGCCGGTTTCTCGTTGCACTTCGCAGCAACCGAGCGATTTAATCCGTGCTTTCCTCTAGCAGAGACCTTGGTTTTTAGACTTTTCTGCAGTGCCTTTATAGAATTCGGTTCACTCTGCTGAAGTCCTCGTGTGCAAGATCTGCAGCAAGGCTTGGTCTCAGGGCTGGGGAGGGAGCGTGAGCCTCGGGCTGTGAACCGCTGGGCTGTAACGCCGGTCCATACGCCTTTTTGCTGAGGGTTTTTAGCCTCTCGCTCGGTAGCTGCCGGTCTGGGGTAGCACTTTAGGGAGTGTAATGGGGGAACGTGGCGAGCACTGACATCAAATGGGTCTCTTGACTCGGTTGGTTATTGAAAAACAGGGAATGCCTTTAAATGCATTGAGATTTCTCGCTTCTTGATGGGAAGACATTAAAAGACGGATGCTTTAATCTTGCTGTACAGCCCCAAGTTCAGGGCTTAAAGCTGAAAGCTTGCAGTTCCAGCTCCTGCTCTTTTTGCAAAGATTTCTGACAGGACATAATGTAGCTCACAGCGGTATTAATCCCCTCTACAGCCTCTCTAATGGTGACACCTCCCCGTACCACCCAGGCTCGGCGGTCCCAAGGCTTGCGGCAGGCAGAGATAAGGCAGCCTTTGCTCCTCCGATCAAGCGGAGCCCCTAATTGCTCGCATTTATTGCCGTTAGGAAATTTGGGAGAGGGCCTAGCCCAGGTCTTTCCTGGCTTTGGCTGCAAGACAAGGCCCACCGATTTCAGCGGCCGCAGCATCAGCCCCGAATTTCGCCGTCAAATCCAAAGGAGCTCCATGGCTAGGGAGGGAGATTTAGGAATCTAGATTTATACTGCTGCAATTAACTGCAAAATTTGGCCCTAAAAATCCCACTGATGTAAACAGCAGGGCTGCAGGTCAGCACCAAGCACACAGCCCGGGATTAACAGCAGCTCACTGCTGGAGCAATTATCTTCTGGCAAAGCCAAACCCCTCCCCTGTTAAGCAACTGTGGGGCTCTCCGTACTCTCCCTTACACCTGTAAAATGCCAGATAAGGCCACCAAGCCAGAGGACTTCTTTTCTAGAGTTTCACTGAGAGAGCAACCTAGTGAGCAGCATGTTCTTAGTATTATTTGGAAAATAAATCTTACCAGCCTCTGAAGAAGAGTCAAGACTGAGCGGAGTGGCTGGACCTGATGTTTACCGGGAGAGTTAACAAGCCTGGCAATAAAACCCTGGGTAATGGTGGCTCTGAAGAGTTACATTTGCTTTGGAATTTACTTTTATAAAATCATGAAATTTTATGTAGAAACAAGATCTGTAACCGCCTATATAAAAGTAAGGGGTTTTAGTACCTCTGAGAATGATGAACTAGATGCCGTATTGCTACTACAGGACAGATCTTGTATTAGGACTGTAGGATCAGAGCTCAGTGAGTAATTCAATATTGGTTATTTCATAAGCTCTGTCTCTGGTGAGCATAAAATATGATTTTCTTGAATCAATTTATTATATGACATTTTTTCATGCCAATCTCCCCCTGACAGACTTATTCTTAGCATTTACGGTTGGAAATTCAAGCTGGTTTGGTTTCTTTGTGCAAATATGATTTCAGAAATTATTTTCTTTGCCTTTTTTTTCCCATAGTGTTTGCATACAGTTCCTTGTTTCCATGACTGTGTCAGTGAGCAAGGGGACTATGGTACAGGAGAGGTAAGTTCACAAATTAACTTGCTGTAAACTTGCAACAGCGATGAAGGAGGAATGTTTTTGTGGCATTTGCCCAACTTTATAACAAACATCCAGCTTAATCCTCAGACTCTTCACAGAGCAACGAGGCATTTTCGTCAAATACCTCTCCCCACTTCTCACTCTGCTTCGTGCCACAATTTAAGAAAAGCTCAGATTTTACCACCATATCTGGGCAAAATTCCCCTTAGCAGAGATACAAGATTTACCCTAGTAAACCTTGAAATACTGAGGATAACAGTTCTCTTCTTCAAATCCAGAACAAAAAGTGCAATTAACGACATGGGGCAAAACTCCAAATTAACTGAAATCAGGGCAGGCTTGGGAGGCAATACGGGAATTTACTTATCTCCTTAGGCAAAAGCCTGGCTTTCCTGAAAAGCGCACTCACAGGAACTAATGGGATCAATTTTAATTTTTTCTAACCCCTCCCATTGCACTGGGACTTCTACCTCCGAGGGAGGAGCGGAGCGGGCCGAGCGGAGCCGCAGGAGAGGGGCTGCTCACCAGCCGGGCAGCCCGCAGCTTTGCAAATCCAGCCCCCCACCCTTCTTTTTTTTTAATTTTCCCTCCCCGTGCCTTTTTTTCCAAGCATCAGATGCCGGCGTGGATGTTTCCCGCAAGCCACTCGCCCTTCTTTGCGGACAAGGAACCGCACGTATGCATAGGCGTGCTATTTACATCAACGGCGTAAGGCTAGAATATATATCGGCGCGTTTATGTGAGACATACCATCGCAATATTCTTGTTACTATAGGAGCAAAATACATGTAAATATTTACGTGGATTCCTTCCAAGTGCAAGGGGCAGCTCTGAAAACACTCGGTGCCCTGAGCCAGGACATGCTTTAACACACATGGAAACATCAGGCAGGTGAGCAGCTCCCCCCGACCCCCCAGATTTCACGCAGACCATGCAAATGCCAAGATGTGCAACGCTAAATGCATACCAGAGTGTTGGTGGGACTGATGCCTGACTGCTTAGGGGAATAATCCCACCAAAGCCCCGTAATAAATGTTTGCAGGATCAGGCCTGGAATGATTTGGGAGAAAGTTTTCCCGGTTTCTTTTGTTTCTTGTCAATCTCCGAGTGACGGATGACGTGGAAGAGTCAGTCCCTAAAGATCCCATGCATTACAGACAGACAACAGCCGTAAAACCGTCCCTTGCCTACAGGTCTCTGAGCCTTGCTTTTTCTGCAAGGCCTGATTTCATGTTTATGATGGTTGGGGAGAAGCTGTAGGAGGGCTGAAAGAACACTTAACTTTACCGTGTAAAGAAATAAGGTTTTGGAACAACTGCTTAACTCTTAAACTATTATTAGACAGAAGAGGACATTTTAGGTCAGGAAAAATACAAGAAAACAAAAATCCTAAAGCTGCATCAGTCATAAAAGAAACCTACAACGCCTGTGAAAAGGGACTGGACTTACCTCCCTGCTCCAATGGATAATGATGCTAAAACGTATTCTGAGTGGTTTTAAACAAAACTTAAATGGCCTTTTCTTGCCTGTCTCTATTTGTTAACTGCAGATAAATTGGTTTAAGTCATTTAGAGCACAGGGTTTCTCCTCTGACATCAGCGTACGAGTGGTCAGTTGTCTCTGTGCTGTAGTTTATTCATTGTTCTGGAGAAAAAATAACAAATATTGGCTACCCACCAATAATTGTTTGAGAAAACCAGATACGTGCTGCAGATTTTGGCTATGTCGCTAGTCCTTATATAAGCAAAAGGGGCTGTTTCTAAAACACTGCGCTCATCTGAACCAAGCATACAGATGGTATTTGTACTAATCAAGCAAATTCTGCCCACCACGACATCCGTGCAAAGGCCACTGCCAAGTTTGCAGCCAGAGAGTACAAATTTATCCCACTTGGGAAGTGTGTGGAAGTTTTGGTCACTGGAGAGGTACACCAGTATGGGCAGAGAGCCTAATTTCCCCACCCCCAAGTTTCCCATTAAGGAACAGAAAGGAAACCTTATAAATCCTCCAGCGGCACATACCATCGCTGAGCCCTCAGCTCCAAAATCCATTACAAATCCCTCCAGCCCTCCCCACTGAGCCATGCCATGCCATCTCCCACCTGTGTTTCCCCTCTTTTCAATGGGGAGGGTATTCCGACATGGGATGGGAATCCCCAGGGTCTCCTATGGGCTGCGACCGGTGCAATATCCTGCACCCACAACAATCACTGCAACCGCGGCTGATGCACTGGCACGGCCCAAAACTCCCCATGGCCAGCTTCAGAGAGAAACCCAACAATGGTGCACTGTATTTAACGCCGTGTGCTGTGGGAAATGGAGAGAAGACAAATGGACCTTATTTAACAACATAAAGAATGTTACACCCTTTGGTAATACGTAACTAATAACTTAAATCCATTAAAAAACTGTGTTCTCTACTATACCGCTCACGAACGGAGCCAAAGCTGTAAAAATTCATGAAGGAGTCAGTAGCAGGCTGGCTGGGGTTACAAAATCTACAAAACCTCCTAGAAGTCACAGTTTTCTCCATGCAAGTCATGGCCATAACAAATATACCACACAGCTTGCGTTCTAATCCATTCCCAGGAAGCTGCATTGTGTGAGGCTGAGCGGATCTTTACATCCAGCAAGGTCGGGAGGCGGCAAGGGGCAGAGGAGGGTGTGCAGGGACCAGACGGACACGGGGTCCCACGGGGTGTGGGCTGCCAGGGCAGGAGGGGACCCCGAAATGTCCCCGACACTCTGGACCTGGGTTTGCCCCGTGCCGGCTGACGCAGAGCTGGTAGTTGACTGATCACACTGGAAAACAAAAGCTGTGCCTGGAAGAAAAGGGCTCCTTTTCATTTCTGTTCCCTCTGTCAGGGAAAAATTAATGAGTAAATGCACCTTTCTCTGATGTTGTTCATCATGCAAATACTGGTGGGCAGGAGTCAATATGAACTTTAAACACACCTGACACAGGTGGCTCTTGCCTTTTAGTGCTAAATGGCCACTGGCCAACAATTCACGGCGCAGCATAAAGGAATCCTTGTGGCGAGCAGCCTTCCCTCTGTTTATATTTGTTATTCCAGAATGAAGCTATTCATCAGGGCTGAGATGAAACTGCCCAGGTGAGCAACTTCCTGAAACCCATAGCTCCTGCAGGAGCACGACCAAAATCAACTGCAAAATGAATGGGATGTGTGAGTTCGAACGTCGGGGAGAAAGCACAGGAATTAGAGAGACGGTGGAGGGCAGGACGCAGCCGGCAGGAGATGCCCAGTTGTCCAGGATCCTGCTGCCCCAGCACCCTCATCGGGGTGTCTCTCCCAATGGTCCAGCTGAATCGTTGCCCTGGGGAATTTCATCTGGCCAGCGGGTTTTCTCCTTGTCCTCTGAGCCATGTTCTTCTGCCAATGGACCAACGCTGACACAGGCAAGGATGGAAAAAAAAATAATCAATGAATGGTATTATGTTTCCTGATTTTAGCAGTCAGTCTGTGGGTTTTTCCAAAAACAGCAGTCTGAAGTAAAATTCAGGCCATTCTCAGAAGGGGTTCAATGGCACTGCTTTTTTCCTATGAAGCAGTTGCGGCTTATCTCCAGGAAAACAGACATAACCCCCATCAGTTTTACTTCATGCTTCTGCAATTTCAGTGCAAGCCTGTGCATAATTTTTTTTTTCTTTTGGATGAAGCATATCCTATTCTAATATCATTTAATCAAAATAAAAAATAGATTGCATTGTATCCAAAAAAGATACACAGACTAAATATTTTTGTGTGCAGTCACCAAAATAACTGTAAAGGGGATTTTGTAAGCAGTTTGGGAAGTTTTCTTTCGGCTTATGCATAGAGAAATCTTTACATACTATCAGAGTTGGGATTAATTTATCACCAAGCCCAGGAACTGTTCCCAATCGGAATTAGCCACACTAATGTCTGGAGCTGACAAGCACAGCTGCAGCAAGCTCGCTCATGTTTATTATTGTAGTTTTTCTTGTCTTTTAACAGTTTGTACACTAATGGAAGAGCAGGAGCTAAAACTGCTCATCTTTGCTCTACTATTGCAATGAGTTCATTAAGACAATAAAGCACCTTAAGGGCTGGTTTTTAAGCTCCTGATGGGATCAGTAGTAGGCGCAGAAGATAGTTGTGCAGTCCTAAGGCTTTTCTGACTGTTCTTTTAGAAAATCTCTGGAAGTCAAGTACAGAAGATTGCATTCAGTCTCATCTTTCTGTGTCGCGTGATTCCTGTTTTAAAGCCTGCTTTGGAAAATAGCGATCTATAGCAAGGGACTGGAGATACAAGCCTTTGCTGAATGGGGAACACAAGCAAAAAGAAAAGAAGAAGCAGGAAACTTGAATTTAGCTGGTATATATATTTTTCAAATATGGTGAGTAGCAGAAAGAGGGTATCAACTGAGGCAGTTGACAGAGATGGGATATTATAGCACCAAATAACGTTTCTTTTCTGTGATGCTTGTGCAAGATGCAAGTCATTCTGCCTCTGCCAAGGAAATGTACTGACAGCGTGAAAATCTTATTTATTCCATAAGAAATTGCCATAGATCAAACTGACAGGCTATCAACTGGTATGTGTTAAAGCTTCCATGCAATGTGCATGCTATAATCTAGACCTCAGGGGTTACACGGGGGCTCCACCTTGGCTGTGGGCAAGTCTCTGCACTGGGACCCATGACCACATTAGTTCTTTAGGGCTTTGCTGTGGCTTTGGGCCTGTGCCCTTATTTTTTTTTTCCCCCATAGAAACATGGGAGCGGGGCAAGAAAGCAGATCTGACATCTGTCTCACCTGCCATGGGAGTTGGGAGACAGCCAGGACAGGCATCTGGACCGGGGACTTGGAAGCAACTCCAGGTCCTGTATTTTAGGCATCATAATAGGTCAGTAATGTATTTCTATCCTCAAGTTCATTTTGAGCATCACGTGTACACTAATTCAGCTGGAATACGTCCAGATTATCTGTCCATTTACACAAGAAAACAGCCAGAGGCAGAAGAACAGACAGTGCCGGTGACTGCCAGATGTCGCGGATCTGGCAAGATCCTCCTTTGGCCGATAGCCCTTATCCTGCCTGGCTGGACCCAGGCTGGGTACCTGCCTGCTCTGCTGCCGGCTGGGGGACCCCCCCTGCTCCCCACCCTCCTTCCCGGCCCTCTCCTCTGCAGGGATTTGGGGAGCTGCGGGAGGGCAGAAGCGGTGGGGAGGGATGGAGAAGAAGAGGGGAATGGATTGCAGAGGGACAGAAGAGAGGGAGGAATGGGGACTTCTCCCGGTGCTTGCATCCTGCAGGTGCTCATCCTAATCCCAAGAGTATTTACCCTGTCCTACCTGTCTCGACCTCTCCTGGAGGAAGGACCTGGGCTGGCAGGCTGGCAGGCTGCCTTGGAATCTCTGCTGCTCCCCCAGGTGGGAAAAACCAGAATTAACTCAGGAGCAGCCGGCAGAGGTAATACGCTTACCCAGCAAGCCAAGAACTGAGAGAAGGCTTCCCTACCTGGCCCTTCTGCTAAATTTACTCACCGTTTTTCCATCATGTATAACTACATATTCCCCTCAGTGCCCCAGGTTATCACCCATGGGGATTAGGGTACTCCAAGGATATTGTTAATGAGCCTATGGAGCCCATTACCTGCAGCTCACCAGCAGTTCAGCTCAGCAAAGTTTAAAGGTTGCTCACTTTTATTTAGAATGATAGAAGAAGGAATAGGAGAAGGTATCGGTTCAAACAGGGAATGAGCTGGGAGGAGAGCAGATTTTAAAATTTCATTTGGTTGATGCTTTTGCAGGAAAGCTGTGGGGGAAGAGGCAGAAAGTACTCTGGCAAAGCAAGGAGAAGGAAAATAACTAAATGTGACTGCTCGTTAGGGAGATGGGAAAGCAAATGAATCGCCTGACCACCTTTTCTCCCACCCTTCACTATTCCACTTTATCTCTGACAGGTCATCGCAAATATGTAATGAGGTCATACAGCTAGAGACATACAGGTTCTCAGTCCCGCGGGTGGGTGCAGGATTCGGGCGGCTGTTCTGCGCTCAGACGGGCAAACCTGCTGCGCCTGCGGGGGCCCTGGGCTTTCGCTGCTTTGGCTTTTCTTGCTTTTCAGTGCCAAAAGCAAAGAACTAGCAGATGAGCAAATGAGCCGGGGGTTTGGGTTCCTGCATTCCTGCCGACCAGCATCACTAAGCCTTAGAGTGAACTTGCACAGCATCCCCTGTGCTTTACCAGTAACAAGTGAACAGCTTGGGCTGCCTTGTCCTCTGTGTTCGTTGGGGGGCAAGCGGCTGGGACAGCTCTGCTGAGACAGGAGCTGGGGTACACGGGGAACGGGTGACCTGAGAGTCTCCGTCTTACGCTGCCCGGGAGGAGATGGTATCGTGCCAATTAGAACAAAGTCCCAGTGCTGTTTTGCTGCGCAGACAGCGGAGGAAGGCTGTGTCCCTTCCCTTCGCCTCCACCGCTGTGCTGCTTTCCTGTAGTTATTTTCTTTTTAGCTGTATGCCGAGTTTAAGGCTTCAAGGATTTTTCTGCAATGACCTCTAAATCCCTTCACTGGTCAATATGATGCATCACCATTCAGTATAATATCCTTCTGTCTGGTTTGCTGGCCCCAGACTTATTATTTTATGTTTCTGTACATTAAACTGCATTTTCCATTCACTGGCCGAGGCAACCAGTGAATTCAAATCCCTTGTTCCTCGTTACTTGTTCCCTCTCCAATTTTGTGCCCTCCACAAACTTTGATAGTTTGTGGAGGTATTTTCATTCAAGTCATTTGCAGGTATTATAAATGAGGGAAGTCCCTTGGTGTTCTCATTTGCTGAGCCTTTACAATACGGGATTACCTTTTCAAAGGAGGACGTAGGGGTTTAGCAGCATGACTAGTGGATATTAATAGATACCTCTTGGTACAGATCCTCTGAAAGACACTGCTGCTGTCACGGCGGCTTTTTTACCTTTGCACAGATGAAGGCTGTAAATCAGAGCAACGGCTCATGTCTTTTGCTAAAATTGCTCTAGAGTGTAAGGTCTGTGAAAAACAGAGAAAGGAAAAGGGAGAGAGAGCAAGGCATTAGGAATAGCAGCTGAGTAGGTAGTGGCAGGTATCATGGGAAAGCAGGAATTTGAGGCACCTGAACTATGCTCTGAAGTGCAAAAGGGGAACTTGGATGTGAAATAAGGACAAGACTGGAAAGGAAACATTTTCCCTCTACCCATGCGTTTATTAGACCCTCTTGTGTGCATCACCACTGCTACCAGCTTTTAGCCCTGCTACCTGCCTTAGGTCCTCTCTCTCTGCCAACTCCATCCCGTTGCAGTTGAAAAAAATGAATTGTAAACCCCAAAGCCGCAAAACTCACTGCAGCCTTGAGCCTGGTCTCCTGACCCCAGACAGTGCCACTGGGGGAGCAGCCCACAGCACAGCCCGCCAGCCCGGCCACCGGACCGCAACGATGGTACAAACGAGGCTCAAGCCCAGATTCCTTATGGATATTTACAGCCACCTCGGCACCACAAAAGGAAAAAAATGTCTCCCCATCAACCGTGCAGGTTTTATTAAACATGTGTTTTGGTTTGAAGCCAAACTGTGCTCAGTTGGTTTATCACTGTTTATTCCTGTCTTTCACAGCCTTTATCAGTTATCCACATCAGACCTGTGAGCACTGTGAGGGCTGAGTCACACAAATAGTACTTTTATCTGCAGTCAAATCTATAATCAGGCCACAACCCCCCCCCCCCATCTCCCTTCTATTTGGAGTCCCAACTCAGGCTCTTAAAGAAAAAGGGACTTCACAAAGGAATTTCAGTAATTATCCTCTCTCCTCCATCCCCCAGATGTTGTTTTGTATGATATAGGTACCTGTGGATACTTGAAAAGAGCACTCAGAGCTGCCGTCTCTTTAATGGAAGACTTTTAGGAAAGTGAACTTTAACTTTAAACTTCCCTATGAAAAACAGATCCATGTTAAGTTTGATACCATTTGCCTCAGGATGATCTCAGCTCTTAAAATATGATGGTTTTAGTCGGATTAAGAGCCTATATTATTGCTGAAGAGAAAGAAGGGTGCCTCTTTAATTGCAGCTCAAATCTACCTAACAATTGCCACATGTTGAACAAGATTTAAGAGTTATTAAATATGAAAGCCACTATTGCTCCTCCACCGTGAGCAGCCTTTGTTTTTTAAACCCGGAAAGCACTAAGTAAAAGGGGGAGGAGAATGTAAAAAACAAACCAGAACCCCCCTACTGAAATACTGAAATCTGAAGAGTTATGTTTGCTTTCTGTGAAGTCAGTGCGACGCATTTCTCTCTGTAGCAGCATCTGCTGCATTAACTGAAACAAACTTCTGGCAGGTCTGGTAATCTTACTGCTAGGAAAACTGAGTACAAATTCACAACAGTCATTGGTTTGCTGCCATCTGTTATCGGAGGCTATTTACAAGCAACGGGTTGATAACTTGACCAGAGCTGTGCTGAGCAAAGGCTCCTCTGACTCGTGATCTGCCGCACTTGGCTCGGCTCACGGCAGAAGGACTCTCCTGCAGCTTCGCAGCCTGGCACAGCCCAGCAACGGTGCTAAGGACCCCCCGTCCGTGAAATCTTCCTTCAACCTCTCCTGCTCTTTGACCTCTCAGGGGAAAAATAGTCTCCAGATTTGGGGTGGTTTTTTCTCTATTTGTATGATGAAGGAGCAGCCTGAAAGAAGCAATTATTACTATTGTAGAGTTTTGACTTTCCATTGTAACTGTGTGGCTGAGCAGATCCGAAACCCCTGAAGCCCAGCAACACTTTTGGTTCGAAGATTGCAGCTGGCTGCAATCTGCTCCAGGCAGAAAGCTCTCAGCCAACGACTGTCTGAACCCGCTTGTCCTCCTTAGGGCCACGAGTCCCCGATGCCCTGGAGCATGGCAGCAGTAGGACACAAGGAACAAGGGTGCTGCTTGCACTAGGAGAGCCATATGGCTGTCATATTTGCTCAGTTCCCTTTATGTCCATACTGCCTGTGTCTTGGGTGTCCCCTTGTCTCCCTGGAGCGAGCCTGCTGGCTCGCCTGGCAGCAAAGCCTTGCCAGGGAGATTAGATTAGCTCACTGTCGATGCCAACAATTTGGGTCACTTGGCTTTGCAAACTTGAGCCCAGACCTAAGCCCCAGGTACCAACCCCAGGGTAGGAGGGCAGCCCTTGCACCCTCTCAGCTGCTGGAGAGGAGATTTAAGCAGCGGGATGCTCAGGGTCCTCACTGTGCCTAAGAGCTTCTGCAGGAATGCGGCTGTTTTGGAGAGATCACTACTAACTTTGCATCCCTCCGTGCTGTAAGTTACTCTTCGCTGTTTAGGACACTGATCCCGGCGGTAGCTCAGCTGGCTGGATGCCAGAGCCCTGACACTGGTCTGGAAGGATCTTCAAAGTGAAGCGCTCTCTCCTTCCCCAGCTGTGCTCAGAACAGCCCGGGTCATTCAAGGGACTTCTACCCCTTGCTCATCAGTGTGAATTTTCCACTGAGTGTGCCACATTCTTTTCTTTCTTCATGTCAGGGATAAACCTTCTGTGGACAGAAGCTCTTTTGGGCTGTGGTGCCTCTCTGGGAACGGCCTGCATGACTTGAGCTATCAACTTCAGTCCCAAAGCAACAAGCCAGCACATCTACTCAACGAACGGAGACCACAGGGTACAACTGTGTAGGAGGTGAGAGCAGACATAAAATAGGTCAAGGCAATAAGGGGTGTTTTTATAAATCATCTGTTATAATTTGTAGAAAGTTAATGTTGGGTCAGATGGAGACTTACAGCTACCGTATCTGGGAAAAACAAAACAAACCAAAAAAACCCTAAACAGTGATTTTCAGAGGTCAGTGATTAAGTTTCTTTTCAGATGTTAGCTGCCTTCTCACTTTCCATTGTGCTTGATAGCATTTCGGAGAGATCGTCAGCCTCTAGCAGCAGGATTTTAAAGTTAGGGTAATATAGTTTTCATACAATACATTATTCATTTTTCTAGGTCTCCATTTAGCAGTCCTGCCAGCTAAGTAGGATGGTATAGTTTAGGGCAGGGGCCACTGCAGATCTTTGCAGTCTGGCAGGAGAACTCAGCTAAGCCTCTCAGGTTACAAAGGAAAAGCAATTTTCATTTCCCCTCCTGCTCAGCAAAGTAAAACCCGGCTCCTAATTTTCAGTGAAGAAATCACAATGGTTGACTTTTTTGTGTCCGATCTCAGACACGCCCCTGTAAATCTGGAGATGCTTACAGAGCTGGGAACCTGCTTCCCTCTTTGGCAAGGTGCAGGAAAGGGGAAAGCAATTGCCTTTCTATCATGTTTTTAAGCTTCCCTTTCTATAGGGCTCACAGAAGCCATTTCTTCCTCCCAAGCATCTTGTACCGGCTCAGCATTGCCCCCCAAAATATCTGCTGGGCAACGCTCCTGCAGCACATTCTCCAGCCAGTTTCCAACCTGTCCTTGCCATGACTTGACGTCAGCCTATTCCCTCTCCCCCAGATCTGCCTTCCCATCTGTGCCAAACAGCAGATTAGCTGCTCATGGAGCTACGTCCTACCTGAGGGGATAGAATAGAGACGTAAACATTTGCCGTAGCCCGAATTCTCCCCAACAAATTACAATTTGTGCTTACAAGGCAAAATGAAACCCCTTTATTCTTACAGTAGGTGGAAGTGTTGTTTAGAGTATGGGGTCGTAGTCAGGGCTCCCAGGTTCTGCCTTTGTCCATTCTGCCGTGTTTCCTTGGATTGCACTTTCCAGGAAATGATCATGATGTTTTGGAAATTTCTTTGACCAACAGGATCCACTTTCAAAAAAACCCCAAACTTTTGTCCTCTTTTCCATCCCCACGAAAAAGCTAGAAAGCTGGAAGAAAGATTTCTTGACTAACTGCCGCGGGAAAGGGAACAATTGGGGCATTCAGGGAATAAACCAGCTTTCCTGAACTTTCAATCTTTGGCTCCACCCTTTCCCCCAACAATAAAACAGATCTTCAGTTGTTGCACTAACAATTGTGTGGACAGGGAATTGGCATTGTTTCTTCTTTTTCTTCTTCTTAATTTTCTTTTTTTACTTTTTAACTTTTCTTTATTATAAAATTCCAACTTCCAGCTGACCCTTGAATAATTGGTTTTGTTGCAAGGGTTATTTGAGGTCTAAATGAGCCTGATGACATCTGTTTAATTTTAGATGCCTGGAAAACGTTCTAAAATTAATGAAATCCAAATGTACGACAAACTAATAGAACAATTTTATTTATTAAAAAGATGGTTAAAAATAATTCTAAACATTTCAAGAAAACAAAAGAGGTGAATGGGATTTGTCATTGTTTAAACTGTACTTATTATATTACATTTCAGTGAAATGCCCTCTTGACCTTCCACAGTTTGCTCGATTTCCTCGTCAGGCTCCTTTCAGCTAATTTGCTTTGACATAAACAAAAAGAAAAGAATTCAAGAATCAAATGCAGTCATCCAATATTTGGGGTCTTGGTGCTGATTATAGCCAGA
The DNA here is from genome assembly GCA_026212715.1 of Elanus axillaris. NCBI lineage: Eukaryota > Metazoa > Chordata > Aves > Accipitriformes > Accipitridae > Elanus > Elanus axillaris. The sequence goes on along the minus strand of JANZLQ010000044.1, from coordinate 18,095,263 downwards.
TACAAATAAGAATGAATGGAACTTGCTAAAAGCAGGACCATGTTATTAATTCTTCATGAATATTTGGATGGTCATGGGAAATGTATGAAGCCACACAAATCTCAAATGTGTCACAAAATGTAGCTTGAGTGTTCATTCCTTTTAAAAATGTGTAGCTGAAATGCGTAATTTGCCATTTTCCTCTTTAGCAAGTTTTAGTCCACCCCTTTGGGCTGCAGAAATGTTAGGTGGCTTAAGTGAGCAATCACAACTCACGAGTGAGGAAAGGTGATTTATCTGTTTTATGCACTTGAGTTGCTACATGTATTCTTTTGAAAGGAATGCTTAGCCAGAGGAATTACACAGACATCACGGATCATCCAGGAGACAATTTCCGCTAACATTTGGAATATTCTCAGTGCGACTGGTGCTGGGATTCTCTTTAACTATCGCCTCTTGTGTGGCTTAAAACCCTCCAAAACAAATACAAATTACAGTTTGTGGGAATATATACACACACACACATAATCTATGTCTTTTTATAGGAAATAAAATAAAACAGACCAACACGGGTTTTTATGGTGCTTTTGTACACTATGGTGTTGTAAAGCACGTGATAAATAGCAAATTGGGCAGCATGAGTGACTCTGCAGGTAAACATGATATCATCAATGAACGAAGTGATAATTCTCACACACCTCCACCTTTAAAGAGGAAATGAAACCTAATACTGCGGATGGAGTCCCCCCTCAGCCTAACGGCACATCTCAGGAATATTTAAAATAGATTGTTTAGGAAGGGTTTTACTACATAGAAGCAGAATGACCCCAGGATAGGCCGTGTGTTTGTGTTTCATTTACAGCTTCACCAGAAGTTACAGCGACCGTGACCCAGGCATGGTACCTGGGCAATACTGTGCAGAGTACCTGAATGCAATGAACTTTTAAAGTTGTCCTCTTTCTGGGAGCCCACCTGGACACCTAGGTCACTTCTGAAACTGAATTTCCACTCTACTTTTGGAACTAGCACTAGGGGTAGGTACCTGGAAGCCTCTTAAAAATTATGGGGTGCAGAACTGGTCAGAAAGGGGATCAGTCTAGATAGCTGCTTCTGTTTCCAACCACCCTTTTTCTGAGCAAATAAAAATAAAGATCTTGTTGAAGATAAAATTATTAATGACCCTGAAGAGCCGTTTGCGCTGATAACAAACCTTGCATGGAGGTGATTCAGTTCATGCGTGTAGCTTGCTGTTCTTCTGGTCTACAGGTTAGACTTATACCCTTCTTGTGTAGAAAAAGCCAGTAAAGAATCGAGATTGTAAATGTCTTCTGACACTTAGCCATGTCTCCAGTTATCATGTCTGAGGTCTTCCATTTGGTGGGCTTTTTCTGGTTGGTCTTGACAGTATCTTTTGCGCTGACTTCTCTTGACTCCTTGGTTGAAGCTGCCAGACAAAGGTATTCGTACTACAGGTCTGCTTTTGTACTCTGGCAATTTACAGTTGTGGTTAAAGGTTACCTTGCTTTCTAGGTAAAGGTTACCCTCAAATGGTAACTAGTTCCTGTCACTTACAAGTCAAAAGCTGTCTAATCTGTTCCCAAATTCCGTGAATTCTGTTGTCAGCTAGTTTGTACTTTCTCAAAGAGCTGTGAATATTTGAAAAGAATACTCCACCTTGCGTAGAAACTGCAGGCATTTTTTCATGAATGTCCAAGGTTTCTGTAGGGGTAGGCAGAATCCACTCTGGTGCCTGTGAAATTTCTCAAGTTCTTGAGACTCAGTGATCGACTGTTAGCAGTAAATTAGGCTAAAGCTGAAAAATACATAAAAGATTGGTGTAATTGGAGTGATCAACATCATTCTGGAAGCTGGTTGTATTTGCTATACTTGTATCTGATAACAAAGTAAAACTATTTAACCATAGTTTATTGGACATTTCTCTGTAGTACAGGTGCTGAGCTCCAGATAACTGCGTTACGTGGCTCAGTGCTTAACCTTATCATTCAGTCATTTTTAGCTCAGTTGACAGAAGGATCACTGGTGTAGCTGTAATTGGAGTTTACAATGTTTGCAAGTATTAGGTGACTTGTAGCTTAATGCCATAACTATAGGGACAATAAATTACATGGTCATTAGAGGGCTTTAGCTATTCATATAGTATTAAGCATAAGAAGGACAGTAACATTTCTCTAATAACACATAAAATGTATATTCCAATTAAAACCATAATAGGATAGACTTGGCATTATATTACAGCCTCTCATGAATTTCACTGCTTAGAAATTATTACCGTTAAAATCACGGTTTCAAAGACTTGCACACAGGGATAATAAATTCTCACAAGCAGGTTTAGACAGAAGCATTGCGCCCCTATGGAGGAAGACTGTGTTTTAAAGCTGTGAAAATTCAGCTAGTGAGCAAAGGTTTGAGGGGTTGGGTTTCTTTCCTTTTTGTTTTCCATATTTGGCTGGCTCCCCAAACCAAGTGAGGCTTAATTAAAAGCAATTGAGTAAACAAAAAGCAGTCAAAAATGATATTTAGAGGCTTTTATCTTCTAGAAGCAGTTCTGCCCCTGTATGTTACTGTGTGTTTTACTATGTTCTTGGGAGACTTATTAGAAGGGATGTTGAAACCATCTTATTTTTAAATCCCAATCTGTTTTCTGTCCTTGATATGTGCACAGTTTCTTTTACCAAAAGGCAGGCCCAAAGAGGGTAGTCAGAGGTAGACTTTGTCTAAGGAACAGTTTGATGCAATATATTCTCCAGTGTTAAAATACAAAGTTTTTACCTCTCTTTCCACTCACCATTGATGTCCCCAAGGACAGCACACAGCTGCTATGTGTATGCATTCAGACATCAGAGCTTGGTATGTTCATTATCTCAAGGGTATGTTTCATTTATATTTGAAGGTGTTGAGTCCTGTGAAACTCGAGCATCTCACCGCAAAGAAACAAGTATGTGCTTATATGACCTTCCAGAAGAAGGCTGCTGGTCAGAATGGGACCCCCTTTATTTATTTGAGATTAGGTCTCCTTGTTTGTTCACCAGTCACTTCATCCTTGTAAAGCTGTAAGAGATACAGAGCTGTTTGGAAGACAAACTGAACTGTGCTTCCTTGGTCAGTTCTTCACCCCTCTCTCCCTGCCCATCCTGCAATAACCTCCTTAGGTCTCGGTTGTTAAAATGGTTATAAACTTGCTTTGGGAGATTATGGGTTTGCATCACAGTTACACAAAGATTATTTGAAGTGTGGTTAACATGGACTAGGACTTATCTCCCAAAGCTGTTTCACAACAAGCAGAACGACTAAAGACCTCATTCCAGATTGTTAGGAGATTAGAAAGGAAAGTTAAATGGGTCCCCA
>JANZLQ010000044.1:18066458-18091818 GCA_026212715.1 Elanus axillaris | reverse complement strand
GCTGGGGGGGGGGGGGCACTGAATTAAACACCTTTTAGAAAACAAGAATGTTTCTTGAAATACAGTTGCAAGAATGCTTAAGAGAGAAATTGACTGTTTTTCCTCAGGAATCTTCAGCACCAGACAGAAACCAGTAACAAACAAGGAAGGCTGAAGCCACTACCAAGGTGAAGAGAGTACCAGAGCCCTGTATTGGATTGGAAACTCCTCCTTCCTGTAGAGTTGTAGCAGATCACAAAACTAGATGATGAAAAGGACAAAGTTGTGTGTGTCAGCAACGAGAGAGTCATTCTGCAGTTCCTTTCCTAGTGCCACTGTATTCCCATCCTTTTTCTCCCTGGTGAGTTCTGTTTCTCAAATGAAACCATTTGGTGGGTTTGTTGCACCTTTCCCTCATCTGCGACCTCCTGTGGGAACCTCCAGCAGCAAACCCACCCACTTGGAATGAGGGATACCACCTCAGCTTCTGGTCTTCTTAGACTAGACCATGCAGCATCACACTTCTAAGGTCTTGCATGTAGGGAAGAAGAGGGCTTTGCTCTCTCTTACTCCTTGAACTCAAGGGATTCATATCCTAGCAGCTCTGGCTTTGATGCCCAGCTTGCTGACATTGACAACTTATCTCCTTCATTTGAAAATGGAGACACCCGGGGCAACTTTGCCTCAAGTCTCTACAAGCACCAGCCCATCCTGTAAAAATTATCCTTCCTTCACTGTTGAGGACTTGGATGAACAATGTAGACTGAATAATACCAATCAGCTGCGAGTTACACCCCTCTGACACTTGCCTCCATAATGGACTCCCCCTCATACTTTAGGAGTTGAAGTGCAATCTGCCCTGCTCTTCTGTACAAAAGTTTCTGGTATATAATGAAAATAAACAAAGAATAGTCTCCAGTGCACAGGCCAAAGATCTTATAGCTGTTGTAGGAAACATACACAAGTATCTTCCAATGGAAACAATGTGATGTCTTCTTGCATGTCCAGAAATTTCTCATTCTGTCATAACACTGTAGTCTCTCCACTCCTCTTCATAAGCCCTTCATCCCTCTTTGCTAATGGTTTACAATATAGAACAATTTAACTGTATATATTGATGTAAATCATGTCACCTTCTCTGTGAATTATATAAAATAATTCATACTGAAGAACTCATGGAAGGGTTTTTAAGGCTGCAATTCATCTTCCCTTTTCCATTACCCTGGGCAAGAATAAAAGCCAGATACAAATTTGGCTCTTTCCTTTGGAAAGGAAAAAAAATGTAGTTATTTAATATCTGAAACCAGTAGTTCCTCTATATTCATAGATTGGACCGTACAAGCTCTGAGGAAGGCGTGTTAGTCCAGAATCTCTGCACTGCAATCAGCAGAACTACGGACAGCAGACAGCATAGTTTATATTTGTTTGTAAAGTCCCAGCTAGTCAATAATACTAAAATAATTACAGATAAAACCAGCTTCTTATCAATTTTTTAACTTCCTGCCCAGTCAGAACATATTTTCATATCAAGTCTAATATATTGTTGCCTGTGCACTTGGAAATCACTCTTGGATGGTTTGATGGGGAACTGCTCCTCGTCCCATCCATCTGTGTATTAAAATGGACATTAGTCAGGTTGCACCAGGCTGCATTTCATTCCTTGCCCCAGGCTAGCTAAGCTGTACTGCAAACACAAGAAAATGTTGGATATCTAAGACTCCAGCTTGTTGCTGCGTACAGCTCCACTGTCGTGTGGTAGCCGTACAGAATGGTACCACCTTTCTTCCCAAAGTGCTGTAACAAGCACCCATGAATTCACCCGGCAAGAGAAGAGAGGAGGTATGGGTTGTAGAAGCTGCATTACCTTGGGAGCGGGGAGTCCCGTCCTATGCTCACCCTCTGCTCACTGGATGCACAGGGTTTGCATTGGTATTACGAACTGGCAACCACTTCCCTCAACTGGCCACCATGGCTATAACCAGGAATGACCCTGCAGGTTCCCCAGGCTGAGAAAAAACAATTTTGTAATCTTTACATCCTTGTAGTTATTTGGAAAGCTTCCAGACTTCTTTTAAAGGAGTCATATTTTATTCCACTTGTATTTTCCCAACCTCTGATTGCCAACACTAGCCCACAGCGCTGGCTGATTTGCACATAAGATCTGATACTGAAATACAGGCACTTAAGCAAGTATTGGGCATTTAAATGGTCCAATTTAAGTATATGAAGTAAGACTTTCATACATTTTTTCTCAACCTCACCACCCAAAAGTGAGATTTAGATATCCATTTAGGTGGCCACATCTGAGAAACTGGCACTCAAAACATATACAAGCTCATTAAGTATGCAATTATGGTCACCTAATTGTGGTATTCCACACAGGGGCAATTGCTTGGATTTCCTGTGGGGAAAAATGAGCATACGTCCGCTATGGAACAGGGGAACATTCAAACTGTATGCAGCTGTATTTGTATGCACAAAATGCATAGAAAATCCTTGATGTGGGGCATCTGTGTTAAAACCAGAAAAGGGGAGCCCCAGAAACTCAGGTATTAGGAGTTCACATTATAATAGCACAACTTTTGAAATCCCTCCTTGTACTGTCACTTTAAATGTTTTATTGATTAAGGCCTAGATTACTTAACCTAAAGCCCTATATTTATATTTAGCCAAGGTAAGTTATGAGTCACGAGTAATCCTTTTGATCCAGAGGTTGCCATGGGTCACCAGAGAAATGAGTTGAGTTATAATATCCTAGCAAACTAGCTGTGTGTACAGAAGAATAAATTAAATAAACTCTCCTTTAGAAAGTCTCAGTGATTCTGTACTCTGTTTCTGTTTAATCAGAAAATGTTGTGTTTGTTTTCTTTTCTCCCCCCATCTAAAACCGAAATATATTTGTGATGACAGATGCAAATACAGTCGCTGATGTTTGTAGCCAGCTGAATTGTCTTTCCACTAAGGGTGTCAGCACTTCAGTCCTGAGCCTTGGCTGATCCAGCTGAGAACCCAAGTCTTTGAAAATACATGTGAACAAAATTGACTCAGGTGACTTATCTGTGTTGAACTCCAAGTTGAAGTGGCATTACCCAGGTGTGTTTGCATCTGTCCAATCAAGTCTGTTGTTTACTACTACAGCCAAACAAAGCTGATCTTCATAATCTTCAGAACCTGGGAAGTATGCGAAATACAAGCATGGGTCTAAGTATTCCCCTGTGTATGCAATCCAAATCTAGCTGCAATGCAGTAAGTTATTTCAGTTCTCAGGCAGGCCAAGTCTGCAGAGCCTAATGAGAATAGGATTAGTTTTTCTTCTTGCTTTATATAGTCTTAGACCCTGTTATACAAGGTGGTGAGTACCCACAGCTCCCCTTCAAATCCTGCAGGCCTGTTCCTGCATTAGCATCTCTGCCTCCCAGGGATTGTTGCCTGTGTCAGTCGTGGATGCAGAGAGCACCCTCAAGGACTGTGCTGAGTGTGTTACGCGACTGTACACCCACCGCCTGTGCACACAGCTGGACCATGCACGCACAACAGTGTGAGAGGGCTGAGGTCACTGCATACTCTGGGGAAGGATGCAGAGTTACTCCGTAGTCCTGCACGAAGCTGTGCTTGCAAGTTCTCTCTTTGGACACACAGGAAATTTTGTCTAATGCTGGCCTGCTGGCAGACCTTGAGATTTAGTGCAGACATAGCTCAAGTCATAGGTCTGAATTCACTTTGAACTGAAATTGGTATCATAAACTAGCAGAGCTTTTGCTTTGTTTGCTTTCTTTGGTGTGGTTTATTTTTAAAATGTATGCATATTTCCAAGAAGCATCTTGAAAATTTATTTTTATCGTGGAAATGGAATGCTTCCTGGCTTTTTTGAGTCTCTTGGTGTAAGCTTATGTCCTAGATCAAGTTAGTGTTAGCAGTTGCATTCCAAAACCATGTAGGAGTGATTGAAACAGATATGACTTCCCACTCAAATCAGGTAGACCTTGCCCATATGAAGCTGGATGACCAGAGACTCAGGAGACTGTCCACAGTGTTCTTTTGACATACCCTAGTAACCTACTGGGTGATTTGCTGAGATTTGCTGGGCCTGCTTAAAAATATGAGATACCTCATGGTCATCAGAAAACAGTTTATGAGTCCCAGATGTTCAACACTTGTGGATTACTAAGGAAAGCAAATAGAGGGAACAACTTTTAAGGACCTAAACAAAAAATGTCTGGTCTGGTTTAGGTTCCTAACTTGCTAAGTGGGTGAGTGTCTGTTCATATCCAAATAATTGTGGGAGCCCTGGGGCTGTAAAATCATTACATTAAAAACTCTGTGAGCTGGGACTATAGATCTCATGCAAACGTGGCAGCTGGCTGTGTATTATTTTGGCCTCTGAGTCTTCTCTTAACAAGTGCTCCAATTTTATAGCAGAAAAGAACAGATTCATGAAAGAATCTTCATCCCAATAACTGGGGGAGAATGGGAAGAGCGCTGGTTTCAGGGCTTTGAAGTACATAATGATGAAAACTTCAATTTTTTTATTCATTTGCTCTTCCATCCATACCAACATGTGGTTGTGTAATTTACTGGGCTTAGTTGCACTTAATCTTTAAGTATAACTCAGTGAAAGATTTGACCTCAAGAGATTTCCTGTTTCACAAGTGGCCTGTTTCTGAAGCAAGAGGATAATAAATAAAGGAGTACTTTACTACCCCAGTTCAACAAATGGTTCTATATTGATAGACTCCAGTATCCAGCAAAAGAAGGTCCATTTGCTTCTTCTTTCCATATACCACCAGCATTTTCTTGTTCAGTCCACAGAAATCTGGATATGCATTTTAACCAAAAGTAAAGTTAGTCTGGCAAAAAGCATCCTCTGCTTTTCACCTTTGTGTATAGCTGAGGAGCCACCCTTTTTCTCTCAACAACTGCTTTCTTTTGCATGATCTTGTTTCTCCATATTTGGCGATCAGTTATTGAATCGAAGATTCAAATTTAGGGGAAGGAATCAACAGATCTGATCTGCAACTCACAAAACCTCTTGATTACATACTTCAGTGAAGACTCTATTCCAAAGCTGAATTCCTGTACTGCAACGTTCAGTTTTACAGGTTAATAGTTTGTCGTTTGCTTGAACACACAGGAACTCATTGGCAATTCATCATTCTGCCTTAGTTCCTTTTGTTGAATAGGCAGGTCCTGGTAAAGCTGACCTTTGCACGGGTTTAACGTTTCCCCTTCACACCTTCAAGGCTGAGGAGTTTGACTGACATCAATAATTAATTTTTGAACAAATACGGCACACCTTTTCCTATGGTTCCTCTCAAAGATATGAGTCTTTGTGCATCGCAACAACAGGCATGTTATGAAGGAGGGAGTCCAAAGGACACTGGTGGGGATCAAAGTCTAAGATACAGCCTGGCTCGGTGCAGTTGTTAATGCTGGGTCTCCCTCACCTCTGTTATGCTGTCATGTCCTTCTGGATGCCATAGACAAGACAAAAGAGTATGCGCATGCCCTGCAAAGCTCAATACATTCAGGACAGGTTGCACCAGCTGCACTGAACAACTCTAAATAGCTGCTTTGGGCACATGCAATAGCCACGGTGGGTAGTTCTGGGAGCAGAGTCACTTCAATTGACTGGATATGCCAGAGAAGTTAAAATAAAATAAAATAAAAAAATCCTCAGATTCTGCCCAAGCAAAAAATTCCCAGGGGAAAAAGAGGGCATGATGTGAAAAAACCCAGCAGATGGCTACGCTGCTTTCTTTGCTATTCTGGCCCGAATGGGAGGTGTTGGTTTGCAGGGCCTTGCTAGCACCAGAACATCGCACCAGGTCATCTTGCTTTTTTTACTTTCCAGATGATGTGGGTGAGATGCAAGCCAGCTAAATGACAGAGAAAATCTGTCTTCATAGATACCGTGATGGGAACTAAACACTTCCATAAAGTGATGCAGAAAAGGGGAGAAGATGATTCATTAAAACAGAATATTTAGCTCTCCTGCACGGCTGACCATTGCTCACCTCTAGTTTACTGATCTGAACTCGTCACCAGTATTGGCACAAACAGAGCTTTATACTCTTGGAGACTGAAAATGTTATTGTGTGAGAGTGAATGATGCAAATTTTGAAAATACCTTTGTTAAGTCTCTCTTGTCGACCTTGCTAATGTACATCAGCATGTGCTAGCCCTTAAGGAAAGAACAGTTTAAAAAAGGTAAGTCATTAGAGTGCACAGGTAATCTGTTTCATCTGTTGCTTGTTGGGTATTTGTTATTACAATTTCTGTTGTTATCAAGGACATTCAGACTAGACAGCCAGCCTAGTTCTAGACGTTAATATTTGTCTTTACAAATTTTGACTTAAATTCCCCTGTTCCTTTATACAAAGCATCTTCAAAATATCCCCTTGAAAATCTGGGTAAGCAACCATCCCCAGTGCCTTCAGGTTGCAGAGTCCTGTGACCTGAATCCTAAACCATGCTGGCCATGACTCGACTTTGAGAGAGGCTGGTTGGGGGAGAAGGGAGGAATCTGGACAACAGGTGCTCTTGTCAGCATCCCTCGCCTTTCAGAGCAGCATAACTTACAATGCAATTTGTATTGCGACATAAATCATGTCTGCCTCAAGCTGCACGTAATTCCTCTGGTGCAGAGTCTGCAGTTCATGTGATATGCTGGGGCCTGAGGACTGGTGGTGCAACAGATGTTGGTGAAGAAACTAGGTGATAAGGGACACGGCCTCCACGGCCTCCAGTCTCCAAAAAGAAGAGACGGGCAAGGGCAGTTTTCTGGTAGTGGCAGCTCCTCAACAATAGATAGACAAAGGGTAAGATTTGGGGAAGGTTTTAAGGTCCTTCAGATATAGATGGAGGTACACAGATGCTTTGGAACAGCCCATTCAACTTCCTACCTGCATCTTGAGAAACTGCTAAAAATCTGAGTCAAAATGGAGGAAATCTGAGAGGAATGAGATCAGCCTTTTTCTTCTTCATGCAAGATGGAGGAGAATTTCCTTTGCTTTTAGACATATGGCAATGTGGCCTTTCTGTTACATATAGACAGGGAACATTAGTGTGCTTAGATCTGCAGGAGTGTTTCTGAATGTGCAGCATGTAACATTATATGTTCTTCTGGGAGGTGAATCCTGTTGCAGGTGGCTATTTATTTCAGCCTCCACGTGCAGGAAGTAAGAGAAGCTTTCTGGGTGGAGGGAGCCTGGGCTGAACAGTCTCTGGGAGGAAGCACAGCCAAGTCTGGTGAGGAGATCTGGGTATTATGTTGTTATGAGATTCCATGCACATAAATCTGGATTGTAGCAGAGGGGTCCGTATGACTGTGCAGTGTCTGTGGCTGCTTAGGAGTAATGAAGGAAAGACATCTGCTTCTAAATATGGCTTTATATTTCCCTCTTGTCAATGCATCTGTGTGAATTTGTAGATGCTAAGCACCTTGGGAAATCCCATCACCTTCATTCTAAGGATGAACTGGAGCATGCTATCCCCTTAAGTTCGACTCTGAGGTGCCCAAGTCTTCTTGCACAACAATCTCAGCAAGAAGCTAGGCTACACTGGTGACTTACAGAGCCCCAGATCCCAGTGTCAGAAATTCAGCCATCTCCATTCTCTTTACTTAAGTATGACAATGCAGCTGTGCCACAAGCCCATGCAATCAAGGATTTTGAGTACTGAGGCAGAAAATCCCCCTCAATCTTGCCGTCATGGTGTTTTGACCTCATTCTAGGTTAACTCTTGTATATGCTGCCTGAGTATAATGTGCTGTAATGTCCAGATGCAAAAAGAACAGCAAAGGTTGATATTTCATGGCCTTTGTAGGACAAACTCAAACATATGGGCTATGGCTAGTTAACAATGACTACTGCTATTTTGTTTCTTAAGAATATAATTCCAGAGGGTTGGGAAGGAAGCTAAGAAGTAGCCACTGCTCCTCTGGATATGAGTGGATACTTGATCTTAAACAGCTGATAAAATAGTTGAGTGTTCTTTATAAAATAAATCCTGGCTTCTGAAGAAGCTGCAGAAAATGGATTTTTCGCAGCTTCCACAGTCTTAGAGCAAGAATCCACAGGATGGAGGTGGGACATGTTTCTCATCTAGTCATGCTCTTGAGTAATATTCTTGTCACAAAACTCTCAAAAAATGGCAGTCACCTGGCACTGGAACAGATGTCATTGTTCTTCAGCCAAACTCCACTTCTAATCCTCTTTGTGTGTTTGAGAGAGACTGTAACCAAAAAAAGAGGAGGGAGAAGAAAGTCCAGGAGAAACGTAGATCTTTACTGCACATACCATGAAAAGGCACCACAGCGGAAAGCACTGCTGAGCTTTGAGGAGCTGGAAGGCTTGGAAGGTTGTAGGCAGCTTCCCCTTTTACTGGGACTTGGAAAATTCATTAGGCCTGAAAATTGCCAGATTTAATCTGAAGGAAAGGGAGAAGGGTCATGTAAAGTTTGGAGAAAATTCAAACTGCTTTTTTTTTTTTTAATTTGCAGATTGTGAAAAATTGACCTGAGCTTCCAATTGTAAAATTTTGTCTAATAATAAAGTTGGGTGGGGCTGACCCAGCCAGGAGATACAGTGATGAAGTGTTGGGCCTGGGCAGTTTCCACTGGCAGAGATCTTCTGGAACCCAGTCTGGATTTTAAAGCTCCCTGCAGGAGCGAAGCTGGCCACTGGTGCTCATTCTGTTCTGCTTCTTCATCGGCACTAATCCATACGTGCAGCAGCACCCCAGTTATTTATAGTTGACCTATATTCAAAAGCTGGTTATGATTGCGCACCAGAAAGATGCGGAAGGCAACCTGGAGGATACCTAAGCCAGAGGGATGCGCAGTGTATCCAAAGGGAGAGGGCAAGGGTAATAGTATGGAGCAGGTTGATAATGAGTTTTGAAAGCCGGGATTTGTTGGCCACTGATTAACAAAATGAAAAACCAAGGTAGAGTGTAATTAGGAGGATTACTGTGAGCTCATAACTCCTCCCCACCTCCTAAGAGAGTGGTTTGTTAAACTGACCTTTTGTGGGACTGGGCTGGAAAGATATAAATTGCCCATAATGCACGAATATTTTCATTTAATAAAACTGCCCCCAAATTTGTTTGGAGTTCCCAGGCTTCTCAGGAGAAAAAGAAAGAGAGCTATTATGTTCTACAAAAACAATGACATATTACCCTCTGTATTTACTGTTCCAACAGAAACTGCAGTAGGCCAAGGTCCCTATCACAGCAACACTTGGCACTTCCACCGTGCATTTCACGTGCCCTTACAAATAACAAAATATCCTCAGAGAAGCACTTTACTTCATGCACCAGTTAGTACTTCACCTTCCCTGCCGTAAAACAAATTACCTAAAAGCCTTACTGACAAATAACCCCTCTTAACCTGAAGAAGGATGGGTTAAAAATAGATGGCGAGGAACAGAAGACCATTCAAAGACCCACATGTGAAACCCAGGAGCTGCTGGAGTCACATCTCGGGCAATCCCACAAGAGCAGGCAGGTGGGGCAGGACCGCTTGGTACCCAGCGGCTGGGGACGCCCAGGCATGTTGTCCTTGTGCCTGCTGCTTCCCAGCTGAGCATTATAGGAGGGCAGGGCCTGGCCAACAACTCTGAAAGCTCAACAACAACTCATAAATGTTCATTTGGAAACGCTAGCGGCATCCCTTGTGCAACGCTGCATGGATGAATCATGCCGCACCGTTCCCTCCAGTAATGGTGTGGGGAGGGCCAAGGGAAAGCAGCGCTGGGGCTGGGGGACATGGGGCAGTGTGAAGTGATCCCTCCTCTCTGTTCACCTCAGCTCCTTCGAGCCAAGGCACAGATGGAGGTTTTGGGGCAGACACTGGCCATGAGGCACTGGCCAGAAATTAGCCCATTGCTTTTTAAGTGTCCCCAGTTTAAACCCTATGTGGTGTTTCAGAGCTGCAGGTGCTGGTATGGTCAGGCCTGTTCATCGGTCCCCAGCTCATTTTGCAGAGCCTGAGAAGCAGATAGCCACAATCTGAGGGGAAAACAAAAAATGAAGAAGCCATTTTATACCCAAACAGGAAAAGGGAGTCCCTGGGCCAATTCTCAGGCTCTGCCATCTCAGCGGTCTTCTCTGGGCTGGGAGAGGCTACGAGCTGGCTGGGGTGTCCGTACCGGGAGGAGATATTTTAGCAGCTGTGGGGCTGACAGGGTTATTCTTATATTTTGAGAGCAGGGTCAGGCATGGGCGCTGTGACAGGCTTCAGGGGCCTTCAGGGCACTGCAGGCCGAGGCCAGGCGGCCGGTGAGGGCCTGAGGTGAGCCTGCAGCCTGCCGTACTCCCTCCGGGGCCTGCCTCGTCCTGCAAAGGTTTAACATTCGTTATCCCCTTTGGATGACTTTTTTGGGTTATTCCTGCACTTTAGCATTTGCACAGTGCCCCATGGAGGAGAGGTTGCCACCGTTTCCTTTTCCATGCCATAGTCTTCCCTGGCATGCACGTTCTGGGCCGTTAATGGAGAATGGCTGCCTTTACTGCAGGAAACATCAGAAAACTGAGGAGAAACAGGGCTGTTGATAAGTCACTAAAATATCTACTTTCCTTTGAAAACCTCCCCGTGTGGTTTGCTTGAGTACCAAGCAACTTAATTGTTGGACGTATTTAAGTAATATTAAACTCTGCCTTTTTTTTTTTTTTTTTCATGTTCAAAGGGAAAGAGCCTGTATTGGTACAATTCATTCTTTTTAAAGCGTTTTAAAAGTTCTCTTTGGCAACACCTCTTTGAAGTCTAATCCAATCTGCAATATATGTCTTCCAAGTTAATCCCAATTTTTTCAGGACAACCAGTAATGTTACATAAAGGCCTTCCAAAGAATAACAAGAGTGCAAGGCACAATATAGTTAAATCTCCTGATAAGAGGGGACAGTTCTGCTGTTATTTACAACAGCATAAATCCACAGTCACTCTGCTAGTGGGTTGACCATGCAGGACCAGCCCCCTGGAAACCAACTGACTTCTCAGCTTTGCTGGGTTTATTCTGTATTTGCCACTCAAATTGAGACTTAGGTTTAAAATGTTAATTTTTAATAAGGCAGCAGTTTTCTTTTAGAAGCCTCCAGGAACCGGTTCTGGTTTGTGTTCATTGCAGAGCTTTATGGCTTTCTCAGGATCTCTCTAGACGTTCCCTATGCATTTTCTAAGTACCTTTCTGTGCAGTCTATGCTGTAAGGAGTGGAAAGACCCTTAAGTGGAAGGGAAGATCCATAAGTGGAAATTAAATTCTGGGTCACACTACCAGTTCTTAAATATCACAAATAAAAATCTGTTTAAGGTTGGCAGACAAAACCCCTGGCTCAAAGCCAAAAATGGAAAAATCAAAACTGGAATGAAGAGGTAAACTTTTAAACATGATATAAGTTATTAATGGAACAGCTTCCTAACAGACATGGCAAAAACTCCACTGCTTGAACTCTGGTCTTATTGCCCATTACGATTTTCCTCACATGACCTCCTTCTCCAGCTAACTCTCCAAAGCTCCAGCTCTCTGTCCCACAGGTCCTGATCACCTTCCTCAGCTCCTCAGATGTCAATCACCCTTTTTGCTCAGACTAACAAAATTACTAACATAATTACACCATGCAGAGAAGGTTTTCTCAGCCTGTGTTGGGCTTGACGCTGACTGCTTCTACAAGGGCTTTTATGCCCCAAAAACTTCTCTGTTGTTTTCCAAGAATATTTGGTTTAGCACCAAAGAAGCACCTCCTCTCCTTGCAGACTGTGTCTCTTCAAATCATGTCTTCTGAAAACTACATTCAGTGGCTCAGCGATGTGTTGTTGAGCTTGGTGCAGGAACAATTGATCTGAGCACAGGAAAAGGCAGCACCCATTATTGCTGTGCTCCCTAGGGCCTTCAAATGGGGGACTCTTCACTTTGTGTCAGTACCTGTCTGCCAGACTGAGTTGGGAAGGTATTCCCCGCAAACACCTTAAGCACTGAACTATGTTACTGCTTCTTTGTCATCAGAAAAACACCTGGGCAAAAGGGGTGTCCAGTCTGAGCTGTTTTGGGTTTGGCTGTTGCGCTTTACATTCCTGGATGGTGGATGCAGTGATAAGTTATGCTTGCGAGCTAGCTTTTCTGAGCCATAACTGCTTTCCAGGACTTTCATTATGTGGCGCAGGTGTTCTGCATTATAACTCATTTTTCACTCACACAGCTGTAAGAAGATAGGGCAGTCCTGCTTATTATTGTCTTTTTTTTACAAATCATCTGTATTGGTGTTTGCTGTTCGCTGATGGCTCATTTGTACCATGAATGGTATGATATGTCTAGTAATATGACCCAGCAGATTTACTGCACAATTGGCAACACTAGAGCACCCTGAGACATCAGCCAAAAACCTATGAGGTCCAGAATAGATTAGGTAGATTGCTATTGCAGATACAATATACTTCTACAACGTTGTTCTCAGGGTTCATTTGGATGCTGTTAAGTGCTTTTGGCTATGAAACATAAATCTGTTTCCATCTGCATTTATTTACCTTGTAGCATGTATATGCTATTTGTGTGTGCATGTGTATCTGTGCACACACATCTCCCTGTGTGTTCATGTATCAGTTTATATACATATATATTTACCACTGAAATTTCAGTTCAAGAACCTCTCACGTGTCATTCCATCTGTTCCCTTTTACTGATTTAAAAGTCATGTCTACTGAAAATAGTTAATTTTCCCTTACTCCCTTTCCTGAAGATGTGCTGTTGGTCTGCAAGAGTAAGATAATGTCATAAAAATGACTGTTTATACAATGGAGACATGAATGAAGAAATGTAGCATAGACTTTGCAAATAGAAATTAGTGATGTGTGGAGCTGATAAAGTTTTGGGCAAGATTTTTCTGCAGAAAATGTGATGAAAACAAAGTTTCCATTAAGAGCAACTTGTTGGCAGGAACTAATACATAAAATTTGCACTTTTCAGCAGATATATTTCAGTGCCCAGATTTTCCTTTTTCCAGTGAAAAGACAGTTTTTAGCAGAAGGAAAGCACCGTCCATGAATTTCTTTTAGTTGGAACAATAATTTTCCACAGAAAAACCAGATTTGATTTTTTTTTTTTTTTAAATAAGGACTAGTTGTGTGGTTTTCTGGCTTCAGACAGTAATTCCAGAACTGGCTTAAACTAATATCTGGCTAGATGAACAAACCTCAGTTAGATTTAGGTCATATGTTGAGCACGCATGCCCCAGATTATTGCCTTGTGGCCTGTATGACTTCATAATGTTTCACCAGCACAATCTGATTCCTTTTTCAGACTGATAAACAGCTCATTAAATCATGCCGCCATCTTCAGAGTGGGCTGACCCCTTTTTCTGGTCAAAAAACTGCTCATCCCACTTGTGATAAGCAGAGGACTCACCTCATTAATTAGTTATGGAAGTAGTAAGTTTGTGCAGTCATAGCAGGGCTAGACATAACCTCTACTCCAACATTTGTGCAATGACAGGGCACAGCTATGATACGATTATAGGCTGAGAAATCCCATGTTTCTGTCCTGGACTTGATTTGCCAAATACATACTGCAAGGTGACCTGTGCAAACCCAGTGGCTGCTACAGCTCTGAAAGGACTATCTAAATGCGTTCAAGCGGGACAAGCTGAAGTCAAAAAAAGGCTTAAAATGCCCCTATCCCCTGTGGTAAGTATCTGTGCCATTGTCACTCCCTTCTCTAAACTTTACCTTATGTGGAGGCGTTCCCCAAATCAAAATACCTACGGTTATGGGTTACTTTTTTCCTGGCTGCAAAAGACCTGGCCTTGCACAAAGAGTGGTGAAAGAGTTTCGGCAAAAGTAATTGCTCTGCCTTTACCAGAGTTATATTTCCAAGAACACAGTCCCCAAAGAAAAAGGAAAGCAACTTATTTTAATTTTAAACTGAAAACTGAGATTCTACTTCACATTTCTGTGTCTCTTCTGCCAAGAAAAAAACTTAGAAAGGCCAGTGGCTTTGCAGACCTACAAAATTCAGCCCGAGCTGTTCTGAAAATAAACAGCATCAAAACTAGATAGTTTTGCTGAAATATAAACCTGCAGTAATAAAACAAATGACTAACCCTTTCTATTGGTCTACGTAGCATAGTACATGAAACATACATGTAAGCAAGTCAAGATGGATGAGTCATCTTGACTTAATAAAGCTTACAAATACTTGCTAAATATTTGAGAAGTCACATGCCAGGAGCCTTCATCACTTGTTTTGTTAGACTCCTGCTTTGCCAAGTCAAAACAGTCAGAAATCATAAAAAATAATCCACACAATCTGTCTGAAAATGCAGTTTTCTAGCATTATTTTTCTTGGTTTACAGCACCAAGTCCTTCATTCTGCCATCAAAATTTTGCAATAGAGAGCATGACTTCCTCTTCTCATAAGGTAAGCAAATGTTTTGCATTTATCAAGTTCCCAGAGTCTAAATGGAGATAGAGAGTTAGCAGACCTCACATGTTTATGTTTCTGTACTGGAAATGAGCCACGGGAAGTTGCAGTTAAAAGGCTGCTATGTCTCGGGGTTCAAGGGACACAATAGACTTCAATAACTTTAACATAGCTGAACATCTGAAGCTCTGTTTGCCTTAAATATGAATTATAAGTGCTCAGAACCACTGTGAACAGGGCCAGAAACCAGAAGCCTACATTTATTTGTGAAGCCCACTGCTAGTTCATGTTGGTTTACAACCTTGTTTTCCTATTAAAAAAATACTAATTACCACCCTCCTACCTCCCCCCCCCTCAGCCCACCAATCTAAACCTCATCCAATCTAGAGCTACTCCTACATCTGGGTTTCCTTGGCCACATTTTCTCTTTTCTCCTGGAAATTTTGTCTGAGTGTAATCTGGAGATTTTTTTTTTTTTATTCTTTTATTTTAGGGGTGGATATCCAGATGTTTGGCAATTCAACTGGGTTATTGTGCCAGTTAAGCTGCTGGCCACCCTGAAATTTCAGTTCTGTCCATTGCCTGCGATTAGATCAAAGCAATCACAAACGTGCAGTGAGATAAGTGCTTTGGGGATAGTCAGACCTACTGCTCAGGAGCTGCAGACGCAGTCTGCACTGGCGATAAACACGATGTGTTCAAGACAGGGTGGGCTTACTGTACCAATGCATGCACAGAAGGACTGAGTCTTCCCAGAAATGTCAGGCTCGTTAAATATGCCTAACAGTGAAAATACTCAATTGGTGTCTGGAAAGAAATATTGCAAGATAACCTAGCAGTGCATGAAAAGTCTGCACAGACAACATGAAAAACTTGTTACTTTCAACAAAAGCAGGGAATGTAATTGGACAGGAGGAAGAATTGATGTTTCAGCTGCCAATTTCCCTCCAAGTTACCCATACAGGTTGAACCTGTTACACACTAAGCAGAAATGCAATAATCAACAGTCAAACAGGCTGCTCTTCCCTTCCAACTGTGCTCTATAAATCAGAACTCAGGTGTGGCCCTTTGGCAACAGAGATAAATAAGCGATTGAATGTCAGTGGAACAAAACAAGTGATGGAAAGGGCTAAACAGTATACACTGAGTTGCTGGGGAATTAAATTAGCTTAATTGACCATGGATGGATGAAATTTCTCTTGTTACCTGGCAGTTGTGTTACATTTGCCATCTAAGGGGCTTAATGCAGATTTAGCTCTCTGCTGTACTCATGCTCAGTGCCTGGGCAGAGTTGGTGCACTGCTGAGCTAGAGTTCTGCCGGTATAAACAGGAAGAAATAGCATTTGGCTTTTACTGTAAAAATTGTGTCCTACAGCCTTCCTCCCATGACAATTCATCATTTGCCTCTGACATAGAAGAGGAGCTGCAGCATTACTGGAAAAAGGACAAAAGTTGCTCCTTTTTGGAGGTGGCCTCTCCCCAAGTTTTGGTCCAGTTCAGCCTTTGTGCCTTGCAACAGCCGTTCACTGAACTCTAAGTCAGCTGTAACTATGAAAGTAAGATTTCTAATGGATTGATCAGCTTCCCAACAAATGTACCTAACAATAATGTATTAATCACCGAGGTTGTAGTCCGTCCCACATGGTGCACCTTTTTTAGCTACCTTCTGCAAGTGAAGGTGGCACGTACTCCACGGTTAACCTTGTGCAAAAAAATTAATTAAGGGTATGGCTATATGTTGTTTTGGAGGGGCTTGTCTAAGCAGTATAGAGGGCAGTACTGGAGCCCTGGTGAGAAATAATACTACCCACAGCCTTATTCACGGAGACTAAATGATATTTTTCTCTATATCTATTTATTACTGAAGTGTTGCCGTTCTTAACACCTTCTGTCCGTTTGTTTTGGGTCCTGATTGTGAATTATAACTAATTGCCCATGTTCTGCTCTTCATGGTGCACACACAGAGAAGATGCACAAGGTTAAGCATCCTGTAACTAGAAGAAAATGTATTGACCAACTGAATTTTTTTCCCAAGGTTAAATGACTAGCACATCAGAGCCACGTTTTCCTGTGGAGCTATAGGGTTACTTTAACCGCTGTCCATGACTGTCCTGATCTGCTCCACCTCTTCAAAGGCTGTTTGCAAATATATTTTTTTAAACAGTCAATGACCACTATACACAGAGCCACTTCATTATTTATATTTTGGTATGTTTTAGGCCATGAAGGAAGAAGTATAAATTTGTGGGCATTTTTTTTTTTTGCGGGGGGTGTGTCAAAACCAGAATACTATGGATACAAGGAGGACAGCCCTTTCCAGATAGTCTTTGTCTATTGCATAACCCCAAACTCCAGGACCTTGCACCTTGCAGCACACAAAGGGTCTTCAGTGCACAAATCAGCTTTTTATTGAGGGGTTGCTGACTGTCTTCTCTGGGGGAGATGGCTGACGTTACAGGTATCTGTTAGTCACATCCACTCAAAAAAACAATTGTACTGGAGGCGATTGGTGTATCTGTGGATAATGCACAGTTTTAAATAAAATTTTTGGCGAAGGAATGCAAATTACAAGTACATATTAGAAATCACCTTTGCCTTTATTGGTGGTTGGCTCTTAAGTGAACTGTCTTTTTTCCTGAACCCATTGCTGGTGTCTGAGTTATTTTTACCTTCCCAAATCCTTGCCTCAGGCCCTTTAAAAATTCATGTTTGTGTATCAGTGGCTAGGTGTTGTATCATCTCCTTTTAGTTGTAAAATTTCATAGGTGGGAATGCAAAGAAAATGGAAACCTAGTAGTTAAGTACTTTTGCCTCCTCCAGCAGAGGAGGTGCTTTAAACAATTGTGTATATGAAATGAAAACAGCACAAAGCTCTTTTACAACCTATTAAAATTACTGAGTTTTCATTTTAATTAAAACAGATCTTGGGGAGGAGGGGAAATGAGCATCAGTAAAACAGCATTGCACTGTATATATCTCTGGTGGCAACACTGGTTAATTTTTCACAAAGTTTGCATCATCATCATCATCATCATCATTATTATTATTATTATTAGGTTGCTTGTGCATCAGTGCACATTCAGAAAACATCTAGAAGAGGAAGAGATTTCATTAACTGTACAAAAAGTTCATAGGAGCACGAATAGGGATTTTAGCAATAAGCATAGAAAAAGAGGACAGATTTTGTAAAAGTTCTACCATCTAACTGGGATCAGCTGGAACATGCATAGGGCACTTTTGGACCAGAAAGACATGCTGTTGCATTATTTCTATTTGTCTTGAGGAAAATTTATATCTCCCAAGAAAATGGTACTGCTTGTGTGAGGAGGGGGAAAAAAGCAATGATTTGGCCTCTTGGAGAGAGAAGAAAATGTGTTCTTACTTACGCCAGTCTCTGCTTTTCAACAGTTCGGAATACCAATTCTACTACTTTGTCAGTTATTTTTAAAACCCTTATGTGGAGAATATGCAGACAGTTATTAAGTCATTTGTCTATTGCAACAGAAGATTAGGAAGGGTTTGATCTTCCCTCATGTAAGGGCATTGTCTTTACTCATAAAAGCTTTCCTTTGAACACGCAGGGGTTCCAAACCTGGGGCTGTGTCACACCCCCACCCCTTCCCTATTAAATCCTGGGAGATGTTTTCCCTGTGGACTTTCCCATACATCAGCCAGTCAAGAGGGCAGTAGTTGCTGCCCTTCTCTTCCCCCACCTCCATCAC
Source organism: Elanus axillaris (assembly GCA_026212715.1). Lineage (NCBI taxonomy): Eukaryota > Metazoa > Chordata > Aves > Accipitriformes > Accipitridae > Elanus > Elanus axillaris. Next base: position 18,073,708 of record JANZLQ010000044.1, on the reverse strand, counting down.
TTTTTCTTCCCTTGTGGACTGAGCTGTGGTTTACAAGCTCCAGGGACCCCCAGGAATCCCGAAAGGCCTGGTTGCTCCCACGAGAGACCTTTTTCTCCAGATTACTTCTAGAGCCTCAATGCTGTTGCTGCCCAGCATCTTCTCCCTTTGGAGCTGACTTCTCAGAGGCTGCTCCCCGGACCCCCTGGGGCTTTCTCTTTCCACCCTGAAGATGGAAAGACAGTACAGGTCCCCATGTGGTAAGGTGGAAAAGCAGACACCCCTCTCTGGAATTCCTGCTGGGAATTTTTCAGGAATACAAGAAAACTGAACAGTTGTAAAAAATAAGCAATATAACCCCACAGCAAAACAAACTCAACACAGGGATTTATAAATATAGATTTTGGAATTCTTCTGTATTTGTTGGCTGCTTTCAAGGAAATCACTCAGTAATACATACCAATGACAATAATTTCGCTCAGTTTATTATGTTTTTAACTACTGAAATTCAGTGGCCAAACCATGGAGAGTAAGATTAACACAATTAGTGAGTTATTAGTGTTGGAATTTTAATGAATAGGACTCTCTTTCTGTTACTGGAATACTTAAATGGAATGGCGTTTTCCCTTTTTGATGGCATATGCCTTGGTGTCTCCTTCACTTCATAAATAGGGACACATCAAAGATTTTACACTGCTGTAAAAGAGTCTGAATTATATTAATGTACAGTGCTCCAATACGCCTGTTTTCCTATGATTTTCAGAATATGGAACTTATTTTCATTTCTGAGTATCTTAAAGGACTTAGCACCCCTTCCTTTTTAGTAATCTTCTTTGTGTTTGCTATGCACTATGTTCCTCCTAATAAAACAAAATATTCAGGCTCCCATTTTACAAGCTTTTAAAAGAACACCAGACTCCAGTGACTTGGTAAAATCTCTTTTCTACCAAAGCTTAAAAAAAAAGAGTAGATAACTTGGGAATGTGTGGCATTCTTGCTTGCCTTGAAAGCCTTTGATTTGACAGTATTTGCAGCCACGTTTTGTGCGCAGTTGTTCAAGACAAGCAGTAACTGGGCTTGCTTATCTTGGGTTATACAGCTCTTAGGTGGGAATAATCCTCTTTACGTACAGTCTAAGATATTTCTTTAGCAAAATGTGCTTTTACTCCTATTGTTTAATTGCACTCAGAAAGCTAAGTAACTCTGATGTTTTTTTCCATAACAGTGACAGGAATGGTATAATTTAAATTTAATTTTAATATTTTCATTGTGTGTGTTTGTGAGAAAGATCTTTAACTGGGCTTGAAGGGAGAAGATTTTGTCAGTGTAGCATTATTACTTGTAATATCAGAGTTTCATTTTTTTCTTCAAATTCATTTAAGTCTAATCTACTTATAGCTTTGCAAGTCTTTAAGATGACCTTGGAGAATTCTGAATCAGGCCCCCAAATACTTCAAATTAACTGGAAATACAATATCAAACAAAAAGAGACACAGCAGAAGGCTAGCCAGAAAATTCTACAAAATCTAATGACTACATGACACTGAAAGTACATTTACTATTTTAAAAAAATCTGTTTAAGCCACTTCTCAAATCTTTATTTTGTTCTTTGAGTGTTTGATTTCTACAAACTGAGCAATTTCAAAATATGAGAATTGTTGATTATTTTCACAGAGAGATTTCCTCAAGTCGTATGTTTAAGTCCATAAAAATAAAAAACCTGAGGTTAGCTGATTACATTCATATTATTTATTCTGCATGTAGAAACCCCCTACAATCAAACAGGCTTTATTTTTATAACAAAAAATGGAAAGAGGTTTTGAGCTAAGGAAATGTTTTTTCTATGCATCAGCAGAAATAACAAACAGAGAAACAGCTTAAATATCAGTGTTGGATCACAAGACCCTTCTCATGTTTGTCTGTGCAGCTGAACTGTATGATAGGAGCTTGTTAGGCTATAGGTTTTTATTGAAATGCCTATTGAGTAAAACATAATTCATGCTGCTGTTCACCCTTAAAACAGGAAATAATATACCCATTTAACTTAATCACAATTTATATTACATGTGCATATTTCTAAACAAGTGCTGTAGATGGAGAGTTTGGTAGCAATAATATTTATGAATTACACTTTTAGTTAGCAAAGGAAAATGTGTGACCTCTTACATTTTGTTTGACATTTGAATTTGGTATCCCGTATATGTGACATGGGTGATGGATGCTTATTAACACAGTGTATAAACAGGAAATGCTTCTAAGCTGACCATTTATTAGCACAGTATGTGTTCAAACTAAAATTTGAATTTTAGCTGCAGTATTCTTCTCCGACGACTGCAGAGCTGAAATATAAGGCGGGTTTCTGTTTTTACTTCCTTGCTTTCCTGGACAAAATGGACAGATTTAACAGAATATAATTTTTATATCTAAATCAGTTGTTCGTATCGAGCCTGAGTAAGTGTATGAACACAAAGGCTTTCAAATGAATTGTACAAAAATAGAGTTATAGGAAACGTAACCAGTGGAAGGATTTTGTAGAATTCATAGTGAATTTTCCTGGGTTAAATAAATAAATATATGTGCCCACATTCCCCTTTGCGTCCTGACGTATGCAATGAGCCATTTCCCCCTTTCCTTCATTACTGCAGAAATGCAGCAAAGAAGTATCATTGACTTCACCAGAGCTTTGACAGCCGATCCACTTTTGATCTATCCTTGGCAGGACTGGCGACATAATAATTTTTCATTCACATTTAATTGTTGGGGTTTTTTTTAAAGCTTAAATTCCTGACAAATATCTGAAAAGCTTTTTCAGTGAAAGTTTCAACGCTTCATCTTATCAAAGCAGAACTGAAACATTCCACGTATTTAGAAGGATTCTTCCAGCAGAGAACAAGAATATAGTTTTTCTAAAAAGCAACCCCTCCTTTCCAATTTTCCTGATGATTTACTGGGGAAAATATAGAATAATACAGAGAATCTGTTTCCCTTTCTGTATCACATTTAAAGCCAGACCTCAGGAGAGAGAACATGAATCTGTTTTTCCTAAGCAGAGGCTTAATATTCCAAAGCATTTGGATAAAAATTATTTGTTTAACAAAAGAACTGTGATGACCCGGTGAAGTATCTCAAAGGGAAGATTTTATTTTAAATATCTGTGTCCAAAGCGTTCTACTGCATTGTACAGTGTTGGTCAAGGAAATTATTCTTTATTTAAAAAGTCAATAGAGAACCTCCGTCTAGCTATTATAAGTAGCAGGTATAAGACCATCTTGACTGTTACTATTAATATTAAATACCTTTACTAAATACACAGCTTTCCACATTTCAGGACCCAATCACAGGAAGGTTAGCAACCTGGAAATTGAAACTGGCAGATCTTTAATCTAACATTCTGCTTTTCAGTGGAAAAAAAGTAACGTCTTTATAGATGAGAGTCAAAGGTTAAATTTAGTTTGTATCAAATTACAAAAATATGCTTTTGGTGAGGTTAGATTCTCATGCTCAGAGCAATTCGAACTGTAATGAAAGCAAACATTGAAAGAGATAATCCCATTAAAGATGAACTATTCACTTTAACCTCAAATATTTGGTAACTAAAATAAAACCATCCTAGTAGGAGGATGAAGTTCAGCTCTTAAGGGAAACTGGAACTCAGTGTTATACCTCAGACTGCACAAGAAAAAAAATAGCACTCCTGTTTCTAAAAGAAAACCTTATTTTGGGGGAACAAATTAATTCATGTTCTCCTCTTGAGGTCTACACAAAACAGTGGTGACCCTTTTAGTAGCGTGTGCTTGTACACTGCAGGGTAAATCATGCTTTTCTCCAAACAGCAGCTCTTCCAGAAATACTGAAACCCGCACGGTGCTGTCGTACAGCGAGAAGTCAGGAGCAGGGAGGGGGATGAATGTCTGCAGCTGCGAGCTGGCTCAGACTCACATGTAACATCCCATAGCACAGGTCTGTGCCTACTCTTCCTCCGTGCCTTCCAACACCAGCAACGTTAGGATGTCTTTCTTTCATGTCAGTTCCCTCACCCATGCATCTGGTTTCTGAGAGGGAACTAATTCTGCTAAAGACCTCAAGCCTGAAGTCGGAATAAAATCTCAAATAAATCTGATTTCAGCTGTGCCAGTCTGTCCCCTGTGCCTCTGCAGCCTGGCACAAAGAGGGAGTGAGGTGGGACCACTTACCTGGGGCTTGGTCAAGGTACTGAGCGTGGTTTGGAGGTCCTGGTAGTTTAGAACTATGCACTTTTCTGAACAAAAAGGGGAGCAAGAAATATTTTTAAAGCCCCATTGCTAAAGAATTGAGCTCTTTCATACAGTATGACAAAGCTTTTGGCTTTCAAGAAATACCAAAAAGCATCTTTAATCCCTGAACTTCTGATACCCCAATGAAAACTCACCCCTAAAATGCAGCCACAGCCAGAGTTTCTTCATTCCCAGAGGCCTGGATGCCGATATAAAGAATTTGGGAAGAGTCTCATATTCTTCCCTTTTACAACTTAAAATAGACTGAAGAGATTTTTTTTTAAAGCTAATAACAAAAAAACCAAACATAGACTGATATTTCTTTTTTATGCCAAGTTTCAGCCTGGAGAAAATTTTATGGCTGAGTTCTAATCCACCCCAAACCCTGGTTTATAACAGAAATGCTGACACAATGATAACTATAGCGTTACAAATGCTGGCGCTATGATATTTATTGCTCCCTAGTGCCAGCAGGGGTTAATCCTTATTAAATGCATTCATTTTCTGGCCTTGTGGAGAACAGATCATTTAGTGATCAGGCAGAGTATGGGTCCCTGGTAGCGTTAATGGAAGATATCACACAAGACATAGTAAGTGAGGAGTCTTTAAGGGGGCTACTGTAGGTGTTTCTGAGGATTAAGTGGCCTTCTCTGGGGGCTTGAGTTCAAATCCGGAGCGTCTATATCCAAGAAGTGTCTTTGCTGCAACAGAACAGCACACACTGAGAAGAACTTTGTTCTTTTCAGCTTCAAGGAAGAGTATGAAAGGAAACATGACATTATTGTGTATTTCCACAATGAGCAGCAGAACAGATCGCACAGATTAGGAATTATCAATCTTTTTCACACCTGGATATCCAAAGTCCTCTTCTACATTGAATTCTCCCCTTTAACATTGTTGGAAGAGCGGAGGAATAAGAAGATCCTTGTTAAATATCTACGAGCTGATCCTGCTATTATTTACCAGAGAAAGTGAAACTTACAGTTTAATTGCATTCAAAAGTTTTTCACATCCCCTCCTCCTAAACACTTATTTTAGCAACAAAGGGAACCAAAAATCTCATGAAAATTTCTCCATAGTGCTGTGTGGGATGATGGATATTTTTTTTCCCAGAGATTCACACACCGACGTGGTGCTTGCTGCATTTGTATGATAAGCTGGACAAAAATGAAAGGAAAGTTGCAGACTTAGTTTAGAAAAGAGTAGGATACAGTGGGTATTTTAGCATTTTGATCTTGCTCTGGGTTCTCCAGTACGAGCCTGAAATCACCTGCCAAGCTCTCAGCCTTAGAAGTCAGTCTGCAGACTTTAAGGAGGTTGCTTGCTACGAAAAAAATCTCAGGACAAAACGAGTGAGCATGCGTGCAAAGTTCATGATAAGTTCAGTGAATGATCATATTTTCCCCACAATAATAAATACTTCTATAATTTATAAATGCCTCGAAAGGCTGAGATATGTGGGGGATGCAGAATCAAAGTGTCTTGACAGGAGAGAGACAAAGGAATGAGCCAGAGAGTGAACTGACTACTAAAATTCCTCATCTCTGATTTGTTTCTTTTAGAACTTGTCCCCAGAGAAAAAGCTGCACTTTCTAGAGAGGCTTAAAAAATAAAAAGAAATCCTCTGGGCTTGTGAACAGCCAAGGAGAATTTAAAACACCTTCATTTTGAGCACAGAGCCAAAGAACAATACTCAAGATTTTCTCCTCATCTATTTAATAATTGTTTTTTAAAATATGAGCAATGAGACAGAGGAAAAACTAAGGCTTTTTATAAAAAGATTAAAATAAGAGGTATGTTTTCTTCATTTCAAGGCAATGTTCTGCCTTGGTACATGGAAGCTCTCTAGTAAAAGAGAACCAACGTAGTTTTCATCGGAACTACTTAAAACAAAACCAAGAGTGTTCAAGAGAACAGAAACCCATCTCTTCAGCATTGGGAAAAACATTTTTTCATTAAAAAGTCACTTGGTAAGGAAAGGGGCTAATGTACATTCCCTTGCTATTCAGAGGAACTGGAAATGAAAATAAAAATAGCTTTATTTTTGTTTAAAGTTTCCACAGGGCAAAATACAATGTCATGACCTCCTCTAACAGATAGAAACTAGAAAAATGCTTGTGTGGAGAAAACAGCCACTGGAACATTCAGAAAGGTGCCTTTAACAAGGAGGCAGAAAAGACTCGTTTCCATTTGTCCTTCTATCGGGTACAAAGGTTTTGCGTTGTACCATGGACTCCAGGGAAGCAGGCCAGACCAAGCACGAGACTGCAAGGTCCTGAGCATCCCCAAAGCCTACTGATTTTTAATGGGAGCCGGAAGGGGCACAGCAGAACTAGTTAGAATCAACAGGATGGAGCTGTGGAAGGACAGGCAGAGTCAGATGTTGCTGTTTCACATCTGGCCTGTCCACAGCACTGTCCAAAGGAAAAGGTGGTTTGGGCAAAGATGGGCACCATGCAGTCAACTTGAGTTTGGTAGCCTGCCTGCAGGAGTTCGTGAAACTTCTGGCACAGGGAAATTATTAAAAGGAGAAAAGAACAATATGAATTCCCATTGAAATATTTGCAGGGATGCCAAGAGCTTTCATGGCTTTTTCTGCAGAATGAAGGGGAAAATTCAGATGTTTGTTCCTTACTTCTAGGGTTTCTTAGCCTCACTTGGCCGCTAATTTGTTCTCTGCCTTCAGTTTGAAGAAGGATTGAGCTCTACGACTGGAAGAAATGTTTTCTCACCCATTAGCCATTTGACAAACAGATAGACTCTCAGAGAAATCAAACACAGCCTCTTATTATCTGCCCCACCAGCATAGACTGGTCCAACACAGCTTTGTACATCTTTGAAGTTAGCAGCATAAGTGAGCCAGGTCTTTTTATAAGGTTGCATGTGAAATTGTCAGAAGAATGAAACCATTTGCAGATGGTGGAATGATAAAGATGGTACAGCATCTCACTTGTGTTTGCCCCTCATTTCCTTGGGAAGAGAAGAAAAGGAAAAGGGGGGGGGGGGGGGGGCAAAAAA
>JANZLQ010000044.1:18026651-18066358 GCA_026212715.1 Elanus axillaris | reverse complement strand
GAAGAAAAGGAAAAGGGGGGGGGGGGCAAAAAAGCAGTGGAAGGGAAGAGAAACTCCAACAAATGAAATTCTTTTGACAACACAGTGTTGAAGGAGTAAGTGAGATTTCTGGCAAAACCACTAGGACTCTGAAGACAAGCTGACTGCTGCAATATTTATTACTTTGCTTTCATGAAACCTCTGACATCAAGGACTTTCTTAGTGACTGATTTTTGTCAGAATAATGCTGCAGGAACTGGAAGTGACAGATGATTTTTTTGGACATGAAGCCTGTGCATAATGGCATGAGAAAGAGGACATAAAAAAGTCTGCCCTGAAGCAGCTTAATGTGGCCCTGGAGAACAGAGCTGTTATCACTGCTTACTGATGTAGTCACAGTAAGAGAAACTGTTACCAAAAAATGATCCTGAAGTCAGACAGTGCAGCATGGGGAAGATTTTCTATGAGTTGTGCTCCCTTATCACAGCCACGTGGAGGCTGGGACTGGCAGGAGGAAATGGGGCTGAGGAATGTACCTCCAGAAATGAAATAGAAACTGGCTTTATTGTGTCAGGTCTAGCCCCTGTATTGCAATACCACAAAACCACATGCAGCAACAATAAATGTGTTGAGCTTGATGCATATTGCTGGGGCTTGTGACAACCGCTGATGCAGAACACAATATCCCTCTGCTTACTCTTCCGTATTTCTGAGCACAGGGCATGGAGGGTAAAAGGACACTGTGATGTGCCTACCGTGCGGTGACTATAGTTCTTCACAGAAACACAAAACTTCTAGAAAAAAATATTTCCAGACCAGCCATAGTATCATATAAGCTTGTGTGCAGCCAACTTGTCAAATAGTAGTTACTACCTAATTACTACAGAGCACCTAGAATTATGTGAAGATAGAAAAGTTGGGGAATAATTTAAGAGATAGTCTAGAGTAGTGGAGGATATTTTCAAAGTAGTTGATTAAAATAATAACCACCCTTTTCTCAAGTCCATAGGTCTTTGAGATGGCAGTCTTGGAAAAACCTGCAGATCAATCTTTGGCTTAGGGGAGATACTTGTTCTGCTTTTCTTCCTATCAAAACGTTCCAATTGAAAATCAGAGACAGAGTTACAGTGCTCTGCAGCAGAACTGCTATTTTTAAACCTAGAGGCCAGTGTGGCAGCAAGATACCATAATCTTCTCTGGATATCTCAGTACATTTCTCTGAGCTGTACAAACACACCTTTCTGCTTTGATTGCACCTCATGCAGTGTAATCGTGCTTGCTTTCAGAGGCAATATTGTGAGGTGTGTTGTTGGTGTTTATATATTTTGGTGGAAGAAAGGCAAAACCTCTTCAGACCCCAAACCACGTATTTATTAAAATCAGATTTTGTTTTGACTTACCTAATATTGCCTGTACATTGAGATGTGGGCTTTATTCAAGGTATAAATCTGCCTGACTAAAAAAACAGAACAAAATGCTTATTATTTACTTACACTGTAGGTGTAGAAGAATACCTTCCTGAATGGTAAATATGACTCTTACCTGCATAGGGAAGTACTATCGCTACTGGGCAATAGATTACTCTGGAATGTGCTGCAACTCCTTTTGTCTTTTTTGTTACATAGGAAAGGAAAAATAAGCAACTACTAACTCTTGAAACATCTGTATGTGTGAGGCCTTCAGTGGGAATTTACAATTCATACATTCTCAAAGAATGTGACAGGATTTCCAAGTACTGAAATGGCAGACACTCAGAGATGCTGTAAATTAACCCACATGTGAAACCGCCGACTCTGTCATTTCTGTTCATTCACTCATTTCAGTTGAATTGACAAGGCAGGATTTCTCCCTGGATCTTGGTACATTACATACACCTGTCAGGCAGAAGCTTCAAGCCAGCCCTGGGGGAACATATTTAAAAGACACTCCTGCAATACCAATGAACTCTCTCCTCTCCATCCATTTGCAGCCTGTTTCTTTAAAAGAACCATCGACTTAAGAACACACTGACCAAACCACTGCAATTTTCACAGAGCATGCTCTAGGGCAGAGTACGGTAATATCTAGGTTTGGACCCGTACCTCTTCTTGCACACGCACAAGTGAGGGTAGATCCCAGCAGAAGTCAGAGGGCACTACCCTGTTACAAAAGTGATGTGAAGAGAGGACAAGGTCCCCTCGCCAGGCAGCGGCTGGTGTGTTTGCGCCAGTACGTTGGCCTGAGGGAAGCGGTAAGTGTGCTTCTGAAGGAGGTCTGGCTCTCAGTTATATAAAGCTCCAAGTCACTAAGGTATTACAGTAACTCTTCTGAGCATTGCAGATAATCTCCTAGACAATATTGCAATATTCTGGCCCCATTGCTTGGCTAAGACCTGGGCATACAGAGCGCAGCCATGAGCCCTGCTCCCCGGGGCTGCCGTGAACAGCCTGCAGGTTGCTCCAAGCACCTGGTCCTCGGACTTCTTTCTCCCAAAGACCCTTTTAATGTCTGGCAACATTTCAGATGTGAAATTGCCTAACCTACAGCAGGGGATACACCAGGGTTTCAGGGATCCCATTTTGTAACTGCTGCTCTGGGCCAGGCTGGCTTCTCCTGGGCACGGGTGTGAGTAACAAGGGCACGGGGAGCTCCTGCAACAGGCTGGCATGTTCAGCTGGGTCCACAGGAGACCCCCCTCCCCTCCTCCGGAGGTGTGGAGTCACTGGGTCTGCAAATGTACCCTTCTAAATCCCGTTTGCCTGTTCAGGAATGTGGATACCAGCTCAGCCATGGGCTAATAAAGCAGACGAAGTGTTGCCCTGCGCTTCAGAAAGAACATCTTAACCCCAGCAGGACTTTGCTGACTGCTTTTATGTAGAACCTCTTGTTTGCTTTGTACAAGATGGAAGGATTCAGCTGACAGTTTAAATTGGGCTAAAATGTGTCACTGAGTTTTTTTCTTTTTTATTGTATTTTTGCAGTGTACGCTGGCTCATAAATTTAAGGACTATTTTTAAAGGACTCCTTACAAAAATAAGCATATTTAGGCAGTTTAAATTTGTTCTTAGTAAGTGGAAAGATTTACTAAAACAGGCCTGATGTGATGACTTGGGAGGGATTATTGACCATTGATGCCAATATATCCCAGACAGCCTGAAGAATTAAGCACTCTGGGTGTTGAAAGCAATCTGAATATCACCTAAAATGTGTGCTGAACGGAGCTCTTGTCTGCAAGGGGTGAGACTGTCAGGAATCCAGTGCGAGTCAAAGGACTGCATGGCGGGTGAAGGCAGGTAAGACCTTTGCATTTTTATGTGATCTTTTCAGATGGCGATGTAGTCAAGCTCTGCAAAGAAGTCTGTCCAATAAAGCTGCGAGGAAAAGCACAGCTTTGATAAATGGTGTGCGTCACAATTGCATTCCTACCAAGTGCTGCTGTCACTCACTAAGCAAATTTATCGTATTTTATTCTAAAGTGCATTCGATTCCAGGTGTTAGGAATTTTCCCCTGACCCATTTATCCTGCTTGTGGTTTCATTTTTCTTTAAGGAAACAGATTTAACCACTTATAAACAGAATTTGCTAACAGTATTTAATGATGGTCTCTCAGATGGGAAAGGAATCCCAAGGAATTGCAGACACTTCCAATGGATCAGTGCATGCAGGTAGCACTGGCGTAAGTTGAAGCAGAGTCCTGGCAGGATGGCTCATCCTATGGAAGGGCTTTTCAGTGAGATCATTCAGGCACTGATGTATTGAGAAACAGTCAAAGGGAATGCTAGGAGTTACTCCCCAGGATGAAATATGGCCAAAGCTAGAGTTGGTGTAGGATGCTTTTTTGTAAAGCAGGCAGGCTCAATTCCATTTGATGTATCTGCTTGTGTAATTCTGAGTGCTCTGCAGAAGGCAGAGGTGTCAACTTATACCATGTCCATGTCCTGTCTCTGATCAATTTTCCTAAGTGAGTATTTTCCCAGATCACAGTCCATGGACAGCTGGTGAGCAGCACGAAGCTTACTGTCCAGTAGTGTTGGCTTTCTTCCTCATGTTGACCTGTTATAATGTAATATAGACTGTTAAATACCTGTTTAAAGGTGAGCTTGATGTATTACTTCTGCTGTAATAGCTACAAGGATGTTCTATTATTGTGAATGGAAAGGGAAAAGGCTTATTTAATTGCAAATGAATAGACTCATCCAATGACAGAGCCTTGAAAATTCTTTTTAGACCTAGTGCCGATACTAGTTTATTTCATTTGTGTTGGAAATAATTCTATACATACCCAATTCTTTGTCTATGCATGAGTTTGTGTAGGTTTCCTTTGCTCTCTTTGGTCAAGCAACATTGCCATTCCAGACCACACATGACCCTCACCATCAGAGCAATGACACAAATCCCACTGACCATTCAGTTTATCCAACTTGTACTAAAGTCATTATCAAAAATTACTGACATTTTGTTGGTAGTGTAAAGGTGCATGGATTCACTTCCTTTTACTAAAGTCATTTGCATGTTTTACTAATGAGCAGGTGAAAGCTTTCACTTCAGGAAGATATTGCAATGGCAGAAACTGGACTTGGAAGATGGCTATAATATTTGTATCCCATTAAATGAGTGGGTCATAAAAGGGGGCAGAAATGTGAGCTGGAGCATTACTTGGACTCATGACCAAGGCCACTCCAGCTGACTGCACCATGAACAAGCTGCAAGACAAGGCTGGGGTATCAAACATTTCCAAAAGTGCTGCTAGTGACATTGTTCCTTTTTTATTTTCTTAATGACAGAAATCAGCAAGTCTGAAACATTGCAGACTGAGGTCCAGATCTTTGTGATCTGTAGAAGGGTGCTTGCTAAGAAGACTGTAGAAAGTTCCACTTGGCATGTCCTCTTGTATGACTTAGCTGGTGATCAAAGCACAAATTCCAAATCTATTTTAACATCTTTCCTTCCACAGTTATAAAAAGTAAGAACAGCATGAGGTGCTAGAGGTCTTACCCCAGGAAAGTAGTTCTTTATACCAAAACCATGGATTTTTTAAAAAATTTGTTGTTGTTGTTCTTGTTATTGTGTTTGTGAGGAGTATTTCAAAGATGTCTTGACTACAATGAATAAGAGCTAACCTCAAGATAAACACTTTGAAATTATTTTTTTAATTTCTATTTTTCTCTATCAAATAGTCACCTTTGAAATCAAGGCCTGGAAAGTTTTAGCTAGGGAAATGGTGCCAGTTCCAAGTTTGGAATCTCACTTCTGCTACACACACAGTTCCCCCTGTTCAAAGTTAGTGGCTTGCTTGGGCTTCAGCTAAACACTAGAAGGAAAGTTGGGATTCAGATGTCCGTTTGGATTACACACGATCATTTTCATCACTATACAGCATACAAGGACATCAAGATCCCAATTTACAGTCTGAAGGGAAGGTACAGCTGATGTAATTTTATGCTAAGCTCCCAATGCCAGTGTTCCCCATTGGCAATGCAACCTCATGGCGCATGGCAGAAGACAGGCAGCCGGGTCAGGAACTGTGTCCCCACATTTGGGAACTAAACACTTCAGTGGAAGCTGGATCTGGCCATAATCCTTGGATCTTCCTCTCTCCTTCTCTTGTGAACGTTAAAAATCTTTATTAGCTTTGCTTACCAGCCAAATTACTTCATTCTACATTATTTCTTCATAAGAAGTTATTCTGGTTAGAAGATCTGATTCACATTTGTTCACTATGTAAAGCATCTCAAAAGGGAAGTAAAATGCACAGCTATTTTAAAGTCCCTGGTGGCAAGAGACAATCAGCCTCTTCCCTCTGCCCCAGTCCTTAGGTATTCCTGCAACCACTTCACTGCAGGAAAATGAATTGGCTAGATCCATATGAAGCAATTCCAGTGGGGAAAACCACACTCAGGTAAAAGATACATTTTAGCCTTTTGGAAATAGTTTCAACTTTCAAGATAACTATTCCTTTGAGGGGCTCTAACTATAATCCCAAAGTGCCCGCAAGCAGTTGGGTAGAAGCCAAAAATGCCAAGTCAGAGGGAAATAATTGTTTTCAAATGGTGACAAACCTGCATGGTCGGCAGAGAACAGAGGAACTGTGTTGCTGAATGAAGATAGCCACGTAACTCAGGACTGTGAGTTCTGTACACTAAACAGAGCCTAACATCTCCACAGGGTGTTTTGCTGCTGCAAACGCAGAAGGGAACTGGTCTGCACTGGTCTAACTCACAGGGCAGAGATGATATTGAAAGAGAATCTAAAGACGTCGAGTTTAGAGAGTGTGCACTGCTAATGCTTTGGCTTGTTCTGTTTTTGTTTCCCAGAGGTGAAGAAATGACAGGTTTTGTATTTTTTAAATTGTTGCAATGAAAATTATTTGACAGGTTTGCCTAGAGATTTCTGTGCCATTATGAAACATCGTCTGAAATTGTGCAAGGCAATACAACAATTAGACAGTCAAGCATGTCTAAGGATGAACAGTACTTTGAGTGGAGGCTGGGAGTTTGCCACTGGTGTTGGTCTGGATTCCTTTGTACCCTGGACAGATGCCTACGCAATGTGGGAACACTGTGCGAGGGCTGCCGAAGCTTCAGGAACAGCATTGCTTCTGAAACTGCGGTTGCAAGTCATGTGGAATCAGCTTGAGGGAGCCTGCTGATTACTTTCTAAGGATATCTACATATAAAAAAAGTCTGCCTGGTGGTATAAATCAGCATAGCTCTGCTGACTGCAGCATAGCTGCATCCATCTCCTCCAGCTGAGGATCTGGACAAAAGTACTTAGGCAACACAGAGGACTGAAAACTACCAGAACACCTTTAAAGCTAATGGGCCAGCAACCAAGCGAGGCATTCAGCTGTGCGGAGTAGACTTCTTTCATCTGTGGTAGTTAAAGCAGAAAAGTGAACTTTAGATTCTCACAATTTTACTGCATCTGTTAAAGCAGTATTGGCTTTCAACAATGAAATGAGTATTCAGGCCAAGTGTCTCTGCAGAATTTCGGGCACTCCATGAACGGATAAAATTTCAATTGCAGAAACAAGAGAAAGTACCAGACACAAATGCACCACGTATTACATTTAAGGAAAGACAGTGAAGTGGGCAGGTTATACCGTGGGAATAGGCAGCAGCTGGTGGCTGACCCTGGTGTTATGACTAAGTCACCAACGAGGCCACAAAAAGTTAAGAAAATTAGTACGTAAGGGCAGCCTGCCCTTAAGAAATCCAGAAGGGCTGGTCTGCGGGCTAGCAGCAGGGAGCTGCAAAGATCTGGGCTTGGGCTCTAAGCTGGCTCCCTTGTTCCCAGGCAGACGGAGTTGGCAGCAGCCCCTATCACTCTCTGGTGGCCCCTTGGGCCAGAAGGAGGAGGTAGCCTCTTGGCAGCCCAGCGAGGGAACGGCAGCCAGCTCCCCTTGCCAGAAATCAGGTTGCTACATCGGCGGCGAGAAAAAGGCTCCAGCAGGGCCCCTTCGATGCAGCAGGCATGGGGCTTGCAAGAGGAAGCATGGAAAAGACCTGCGAGCGTGCCGTTGGGATATGCGGTTTGAAAAGCCCAGGCCAGGTGGGACTCACCAGTCAGACGCCCGCACCGTCCTCCGGTGAGCGGTCCCGGGGGCCGGGTGCTGCCGGGCTGTCCTTGCTGGCCGGCTGGCGTGCGGCAAAGCCGGGTGCTGGCGCAGCCTCGGAAGTGACTCACTCTCCCACCTGGCCAAAACTCTTTGGGGCGCAGCATGGAGATTTCCTGAAGAACATCTGTGCTTCGGCAGCTCCTGCGTCTGGAACAGGCTGCAGCTCTGGTTTCCCCATGCGCGGGGCTCTCTGCATATGTCTTTTCTCTTTCCACTGCTGTTCTGGACAGGCCTCCCGCTCATCCTTTCACTTCATTAAAAGGGCCTTCGGCCCCTCCTCCAACATCTTAAAAGACGGTGCTGGGAAAGTCAGCAGTGACAGGAGTGACAGGCAGAACTGGAGTAACTACTGCACCCTTTTACTTAAAGCCCCTGCAATTACCTTCTTTCTAGGTGGGAATCTCTCCCAGTGATTATCTGGCTCTTCTGATTTTCATCAGCTGGAGAGCTGCATCTTTGGGATTATCCTCTCAGCATCCTTGCCTACCCCTTAATGTCACAGGCTTTGGCCAGTTAGTCCAGTTATAGCTTCTCTCAATTCCAGCCTCATCCTCCTGCAAGAGTAACTCACAAATAAAGCGAAGTGGGAGTTGCCATGTTAATGTGCTTTCCTCGAGCCCTCAGGGAAAGGTCTTGAACATGATTTCTTCCGCTTGGATGGAAAGAGGAATTTCTGCTAGAGCCTCCATGAAATTACAGTCTTCTTTTTTTATGAAATGTAAAACAAAGTAAATATTACCTTAGAGTCTCTTATTCGTGTTGCAATAAAATGAGACACTTCCTTGGAAATAAGTTTTAAGACACGAGTCTTGTAATGTTCGTATTTATTGGAGTGGAGTTCACAGCTGACCCGAGGTCTGGAGGGTTTGGAAGCAATAGTCTATGTGAACTTCCAATTCTTTCTCTCCTTCTCCAGCACATGAGGTGCAAAACTGGTCAGTTATTCAGAGACTTCCCCACCCTTTGCAAGCTCATGTGCTCATATATCTCTCATGGTACATAAAGAATGACATATTGCAGTGAATCTGCTGAGAATAGCTTGTAAAATACATCATTATATGAATCAGCCTCATTAGAAGACTCCTTCTCTCATGATTTAAAACAGACACAGTACTTGCAGGAGTGGAAACCAGTGTGATTTTTTTTTTTTCTCTCCTGCTGGCATGTTGTGCTTAACCAAATGTTGAAACAGAAGAAAATAATTCTCTGAACTCAAGGCCAGAAGTAGAAAGCAAGCACTGCATTACCCTGATGCCTCTTTGGCATAATTAAGGCCTTGGGTGTTTCCCTGGATATATGACTTTCCAGCTTCATTAATAAAATATTATGTTGCTCTTCTAAACAGCACAAAGCTGCATTCTTTGCATACTCCAAATCCCCCTGACTCAGGACCCTATAACACCTCACATTCAGCATCCTTAGCCATTCCAGGCTTTTCTCCCACAGCTGCTGCTGTGTTTATGAAGGGGATTATACGACATGGTGCCTGTGATAGCAGGAGACAAGGCTTGGCGACCCAGGAGGCCTCTCTCAGTCCTATTTTATGCAAGGACTGGTGTACCAGGTGCCACGGCTCCATGACTCAGACTTTGTTCAAATTGCTTGTATGCGGGTGCAACCACTTGCCGATGAACTCAATGAAGTTACTGTTTTACCTTAGACAAGACTACAGCAGATGCAATCCAAACGACACACCTCGGATCGCAGCAGCTCTGAGCTACTGGCCATGTCACGCAGGACTCATGGTAGAAAAGGGATGGCTCTTTGCTCCAATGCAATGAAATAAACTCACTCCCATTTGCTCTCGGCATATTGTAGAGCTCGCTGACAAGCTGCAGGTACAGCAAATTTTTATTGTTTCTTGTCACTTTAGCATCAGTGAATGTCGTATTTTTTGCTGTTATTTCTTTTAAACCATGCCAACGCACACCCTCCTCACCAAGTTTTGGCTTCTAAGCCTCTGGTTGCACTCTTCTGAATCACACTCATTTTTTAATTAACTGTGATATGTACAATTACTCAGCTATCCTTGGTTGTTCTGGTCTCCTAATCCTCCCAGCTATGTAACCCGTGATCTCTCCCTGGTTCGGTCTGCATTATGTCTTGTCACCAAGAGCCTTGTTGGCTGAACACTGCAGTATGTTTCTGCCTCCCACCCAAGACTTTGGGCCATGGACATCCCCCGGAGCCTTGTCACAATCAAGACATCATGCCTTTGCAGGCAAGCTGTATTTATCTTCAGCTTGTTTACTAGGCTCTGCTTTGCCTTTTGAAGAAGTAGGTCAGAATGTGCAGTCTGGATGAGTTTTACCCACAGAGGTGATAAGCAGCTTCTGCTCAGCTCACGTAGACTCCACAAAAAGCACCACAGTCTCTGCTCGTACCCACAGGCTTTATACGTTGCTCTGATGTTCTATAGTATCCTCAGGCTGTTCTTGAACTTGCAGTGCCTTCAGTGGCTGAAAGCACAATCATATTAGTCCCCCTGGGTACATCTGTAGGCCGGCTTTCAATACCAGCTTTAGTTGAACGTAATGGGCCTGCTAGGATGGTCAGAAGCTGCGCTAAATAAGCCACAGAGAGACAGGGGCTGGGAGTCCTGCAGCTGCACTAGGGATGGAAGGTCTTTAGTCTCTCCTGGGCTTGGGACACCTGCTATTTTTTTGTCTGTAGCAAATACAAATCCCCGATTTTCCTTCTGTCATAGTTCGCCTGTTCTGGCTAGTGATCAACGGATGGTGCCAAGGATACAGCGTAGTCTGAAGATGAAGAAGTATTTGCAAAACCCCTTGTGCAACTGCACCTTACTCAGCTGGTGGCATTTCAGGGCATAGAACAAGCAAATTTCCTCTCTATTTCTAGACTTGATCGTCCTTTCGCACACATTTGCCCTATTTGTCATGATTTAGGTGAATTTTCCTTAATAGCAATTCATGTGACCTTTGTATCACTGCTGGTTTTGCCACTGACAGAAGTGGGTTTACTTTATCACTCACTTTATTTATCAATAACTGGTTTGCCAGACCTGTTGTGTTTTAGTTGTTATTTTTGCCTTGGGACTGGGCATCCTTTGCAATGCAAATCTTGCCTCCTGCCCCTTGGATTTGATAGGGAGGATCTGGTTCCCAAAGCTGGGATTTCACAGCTGTGGTCTGACTGGCTTCCTATCAGCACATACAAAAGAAGTGAGCACACAGCAACAGCTAAATACCCACTTCAAACTTCAGACTTCTCAGCTGCAACAACTGTTGCGGTTTGAAGTTGTTTTGTTAACTTCTTTGGCTAATTGATAACATCTGCATCTCACCACCCTTCCTTGCCTCTCAAGCTACTTCCAAATAGATCGGATAGATAATACTGTGGCAGATCTGTTTCTGTATTAGTGATATATCGTTACGCTTTTGGAAAATTGTATGAGAACTGGGGGGCGTCCTCAAGTAATGCCTCCTTTATAAAGGTTTCTTTCACACAGTCGCAGAAACAAGCCCAGAGACACCAATAAAACCTCATGCTATTTATTTGGTGTTTCTCTCATGATCATGTTCAGATAAAAGAATTTTTGATTTCACACTTTTTCCCTCTGTTTTTCTCTACCACACTTTCTAAGTTTGAAATTTACATTTGGGCTTTAAAATGTTGGAATTAGCTTTCATTTTTCCTTAGTTTTCATTTTCTTTGTATTACATTAGATGGATCAGGAACTGGTATATATTTTAGTAAATAAAATTCTTGTATTCAGGATCACTCTTGAAGTCTGGTAATACACAGTGACACCATATAGGTCCCAAGGAGACATTATGGTTGTAATGGAAATATCATATATCTCATATCCCAGGTCTGATATATCAGCTCAGCAATAAAAAGAAACAGGATATTTGCAACTATATTTTAACAGGGATTTTGCTGTTACCATGAGAACATGGATTACTTGGAAATTTTGGTGAGAAAACTCTTTAATGGTTTCATCAATGTCTAACCCCAGGAGATTTCAGTTCTTTCACTGCTATTGAAATAGCTATTAATGCAGTGAAAATCAGAAAAGTATGAGTGCGTTTCATTGGTATCTTACTGTACATCTCAGACTTGGGTCTCAGTACAGGTCAGATGGTCCTTTCTATCATATTTCAGGATTCCCAAGATCAGATCTGGGTTATGCCTACAGACACACGTCCGCTACGAACTCCCCACAGCTTGACATCTTTCCAGTTTTGGCTGGGGAGACTTCCCTCCTCCACTTCCCTTTTGCTGTTGGGATGGTTAGTGCGGTCACCGAGCAAGGCCCAGAGATGTCTGCAGGCCCTGTGATGTGCAGAAAACTGACGTAAGCCAAGATTTGAAGGCTTGACGTTGTTCGGCCAGCCAGGAGAGCCTCATGAATTTCCTTGTAAAAGGAATTTCTTAGGATTCAGGGAGACTTGTGTTACATAATCCTTTGAAAACAATATTTGACACAGGATAGGGCTATCCCCTTTACGAAGTCCCCAACAGAACCTGCAAGATGCCATGAGCACTATTATTATTGCGATTCTTTTATTTTGTGCCATTTCAGCATCTCTAGCATCTACAAAAGAGGTTAGATAAAATCCCAAATACAGATCTCTCATAACTTCACCTAATGCAAGTTCAACACATTTGGTCTTAATCTGAGTTCCCGGACTGGGATGAGTTCTGCAGGGCTGTAATAAAATAAATATTATCCTGCACTGAGAATGGCTCAGCAAAAGGTTCAATGTCAGGTCATCACAGCGAGCTCTTTAACCTCGTTTTGCTAGGCACGGACCATGTCTTTACCTAAAAAATTGTCACAGCTCCATAGCAGCTGGTGGAGTGGAAGCAATTTAAATCATTTACCTCTTACTCATTTTAAACGTTAGATTTGGTCAGCATTTGAGGAAAGCTAGGCAGTGGGTACAGCCCCAGCTTCCAGAAATAAAAATGTTTCCACCAGAAAAAAAGAAAATTAAAAAATGAAGGAGGGACTTTCTGTGGAGTTCCCTTTACCCACTCAGCCCTCCTCAAATTGAATTACTTACAGAAACAAAGGGAACAAGCAGCCTTGTTACAGCAGGCTAGTCCCAGGTGGGTAAGTGTGAGCTACTTAACAATTAGCAATATAGTGAGAGCTCTTTTAATTGTTTTTCTTCAAACAAACTTGAACCACCTGTTCTACCATTTTAATGCAGGAACTAAAGGAAATGTGATTCACAGGTGTGTTATAAAAGGGAAGGCAGAGATGCTTGGGAAGGAAACTTGTTTCTTTGTTGCAGTATGAGACAGAGCTTGAAAGCTGTGTGACTGAATAGCTTGTGTCATTACCCAGGTGGGGCAGAAATAACCTGACCATCAGAAGAATTTGCTAAGGTTAGTAGTTTTCCATTTCTTTGCGATTGTGTTGTCTGTCAGTCTACTGTAGATGAGCGAAAAAGCCCACTTCCCTGCCAGGTAATTCCAAAAGCTATTCCTAAAGAGGATGTCACTGTACTAAAACTCTTGGTAACCGTGTATTTATTTTTTGTCACTTTTTTTTTTACAGCTGGGTGCTGCTGTAGAGTCAAGATAGTTCACTTTCAATTTAGCAGGAGTTGGTAATGAACTCTACAGCTAAAATTCAGCTCTTTAGGTGGTGATTCCTTAGATAAAACTGATTGATCAAGTAACTTTTCTAAAGCTTAATACTTTCCTGATTTGAGAAGTGCTTCATTTTCTACCTAACTGTGCATGTAGCTCTTGAATGTTAGCTCCATTGTGCCAGCTAAAAGCATTTTTCTTATTTCCAAACTCATATCGGCCTAGACAAAGTTCTCAGTGGTTTGACCAAGTTCATAAAGAGGACTATGAGCAGAGCTGGAAATGAATGCAGGAGTTCTGGTTCCACTGCTGACTAATTAATTATTCACTGATGGGATCCAGTCTTCAGAAAGATCATTCCTATACACCATAGATTATCTTAACTCAAAGCAAAGGTATTGATGGACACTGGCAGACCTAGGTCAGCAAGAAAGCCATTGTGTGTTCATAATACAAGTGAATGATTCTCTACACCTGGGCCTAGAAGTTTTACTACTTGCTTAAATTCAGCAAATGCATTCAATGTAATCTCATACCTCTTGGTAGAACCTAGCTCTCCTTGTTCAATGAAAACTTACTGACATACTGCAGAGGCCACTCTAGGAAGACTGGTTGGAGTTACTGCAGAAATCTTAATTTGTGATGTGTTTTTAAGGAATGATTGATCTGATTATGTATTGTTTGTTCACTGGCTGCCAGCAGAGAGGTTGATGTGTCCTGTCCTTGCAGAAGCTGGCTAAGTGAAAGTATTTCTTTATGGCCATTGCCATTTATCCTTTCATTTTGGAGCAGCACTAATGTCTCTCCTTTTAGGGTGTGTCAGTACATTTACAGACTATGATAAGTTGCCCTGTATTGAAGGGTTTACAACCGTATGTATATTTTTTGATTTTTTTGGGACACATATAGATCATGTTAAAAACCAGAAGTCCATTGTTCAATCAATCAAGTTAATCCTGGTGCTCCTTGATAACTATAGCTATCACATTTCAGAGTGATTTTACTGGATATTACTGGGATTACTTGTAGTAGCCACTCAGTCTAGACAGGGGTTTCTATTACAGTGAACACAGACAAAAGGGTAAGAAATATTAATGCCCAGCATCCATTAACCATGCACAAACTGCATATCAGCGAGTGGATCCTGTTCACTTGGCCATGGTTTCTCCCTCTCTTTTGTTTATCTCTCAGGAGGGCACTGGCTTTTTTAATTAAAAAGAAACAGGTTGTCTTAATAAAGGGGGAAAATAAAAAAACCCGAGCTGCTTGGAAACTTTGC
Source organism: Elanus axillaris (assembly GCA_026212715.1). Classification (NCBI taxonomy): domain Eukaryota; kingdom Metazoa; phylum Chordata; class Aves; order Accipitriformes; family Accipitridae; genus Elanus; species Elanus axillaris. The sequence continues at coordinate 18,051,935 of JANZLQ010000044.1, read as the reverse complement.
CATTTAGAGTTAAGGGAAGTTAGAGATCTTTTGATACTCTCCCAGGATGGAAAGGTCCAAGTATTTTAGCCCAAGAGCCATCTTCAGGATGGCTTTCTATTGACCTTCCTGTGAGATGGGAGCAGACTCATGGTGATCTTGCTGAAATGAACAGCTTAGAAACTTGGATCTGTGAGAATACTGTCATTGTGAGAAATATGGCAAAGTGGTTCTCAAGACTGTCATCGGGGCTGGATAAAATTATACTACCCGTTGTTTCTGAAACAAAGCCATTTAGAATGACAAGCACTCCAGGAATGCTGCTCCTTGAATAAATGTAATGTGGCAGTGACATGTAGTTCCCACCATCCCCTAGAAGACAATTCTGCTAGATAAGGACAGTTGGCTGATTAAAATTAGGCCTAGTTAACAAGGCACTGAGTGAGGCAATAACATTAAACTCTAAAGCATTTCAAATTCTCATTTTATGCTGTTCCACATGTTAAACTCTTAACACATGGGCAAACATTGTATTTGCTGCCTAGACCATTTGTTGCATCACAGACTTTATTTTGGATATGGCATATTTCAGGTTGTTGTCAAATTGCCCATCATAACTAAAGCTCCACCAGGTCTTCCAAAGCATGTTAGGAGAACAGTAGAAGGACTTAAACACTTTACTTACATACGGCTTGCCATCCTGTATTCATTCACACGCAGACCTTGATGACCTTTTATTCTTGGCAACCTTTTGGAATCAAAAGCTAATTAGCCTGTTCTTGGGAAGGGTCTGTGGATCCTGGGGAAGGGTCTGTGGATCCTGGGGAAGGGTCTGTGGATCCTGGGGAAGGGTCTGTGGATCCTGTGGAAGCAGAAGTTTCCAACCCCCCTTTTTGGTGGTGGCGGGGGGATGATTAAAAAAAAAATCCCCAGTTTTTATAAAAAGCTTGAAATTATTTCAAGATTCCCTTAATCTCTGGGAGATGAAAGCCGATTCAGCACCATATGGATACATAAATCAAGATTTTCCTGCAAAACTTTAGCTTGGTGTAGACTTGGAGAACATACTCTGCATGCCAATGCTCTCAACCCCCTTTTATATCTGATGGCTGATTTCAGTATGTTTGAACATGATATAGTAGGCACTGGGAGTCTGTCTTACTGTTGCTCTCACAGTGCCTGTTATCCAGTTTCTAAGGCTGGGCACTGTCCACCTCTGATCTTCTACAGCAAGTTTGCCTGTGACTGGAAATCTTGTCTGTTGGTTGGCATAGCTCAGCAGTAGGTTTGGTGGCTTCTGGGTCTTCCCTCCAGGCAGAGGAGAATAAGTAATGTGGTAGGTTTGTGGGGTTTTTGTTGGTTTGTTGTTTTTTTTCTGGGAGGCAAGAGTTATGTTTATATCTCTATTTTACAAAATGGAAATGTTGCCATCATGAAGTTAAGGTCCAGGGTTATCAAACTATGCAAGTACCTAATTCTCTGCATTATTTTAATCAACAGTTATGCTCTTAATACAGTTATAGAGATGATAATAAGTTACTTGCATAAAACCTGTGGAGCAGGGCAATGCAGTTGGGTTCCCTCAAATTTTAGGCTTACCAAGGAAAATTTTTTTCTTTTGCTGTGTGTACATGTTTATCTTGATCCAGTAGCTGCAGGTCTGCTTGCCTTAATACATCTCCTCCCCTGAACTCTCATTTCATGGTAATAAAACAGGAGTTTCTAGGGTATTTCTCACAGCAGTGTCAGAAAGGAGAGGACAGCATAAATTTCTGCCCTCATTTCCAGGGATATCATCAGGGCTGGTGGGTTTTGGACCCTTCTTGTGAAAGCAAAACCTTTCAAATAAGCCCAACCTCTTCAAGCAGTCAATGGGTAGGCATAAACTATTGCTTGGAGACCAAACCTCATTACTCCTTGGAATAAGTTTCTTTATTTTCTTGAAGGTGTGTGGATGGGATATGGCAATTCTTGCTGTCTTCTGGTGTAAGGAAGGTGTAGGGTGACCCAAAGAAAGTGTATGGTATGCTATTAGAGTCTGAGAACAAGAAGATCAGAAAATCTGCCCTCTGGTGACATTGCTTTTGCCAAGGGTGTTTTGCCAGGTGGCATAACCTGACTCTATTGAAAGAGTTGAATTATTGTTATATAGATTTAAAAACACAGTATCAAATTATACATATAATTTGAGGCTGTTTTTAATAAGCATTTTCTCTGGCCTGTGGTTCCCTCTGGTTTTGAATATTCTCAACGTTTTGGTCAAATAAATAGCAGCCTAGAACAGTATTTTCAGGAAAAGATGATGTTTGGCAATGGCTGAGGATTCTGTGGCTTTCGCTGCCCTTCAGATGGCTTGGGCTAATGTGTATACTTTCCAAGAAAACAAAAAAGTGAATAGCCTTGGAAGGTTTTAACTGAAACACCATCCAAGACAACTCACAACTTTTCCTTTGATGGTGTTAGCTGATGTGAGGGTTTTTCTTTATCATTTTTTTCTGAATATAACTGACATTTCTGAATCTCTGTACACCTACCCCTAGTTTTTCTTTATTATTCATACTTCCCTCTGTTTTTTTCTTCCTCATTGTTGCTCATTCATTGTTTCATTTGTCTCTGTGTTCTTCCCACTGTTTATTCTGATTTTGCTGCTTCACTTCCCAGTTCTTCTGCAGTTCAAAATTACCTTGTCTTGAACTGTTCCAACCAGTCCTGGCAAAAGTCAGCTCCTTGTCAAGGCCAAACTTGCTCTTGATCTAATGTTGAGATCAAACCTGATCCCAAATGTGCCTAGTTTAAAAGGGACAATGTTATAGAAAGGTTGGAGAAGAGAAGGTAACAGGGAAGCTTGGAGGAGTGTGCCCTGGAAAGTCCCAGGACCCTTGCTTTAGTTCAGACTCACTTCCACAGGACTATCAATAGCCAAGGGAGGATGATGAGGTGTGAACAAGAGCTGGAAGAAACCATGCAGCAAACACAGAACATCTCAAATCTTCTAGAAACAGAAGATGAATCTGTATGCTTTGAACTTGTAGGATGTACCAACTCAAGGTGTGGATTTTATTATTTGAATTTTTTTACAACATAGCTGGGGGTGAGAAAATGACTGGGCCTATGAAGGCAGTACCAGAGAGGTCCTTACCAAGGAGTGTCTGAAAGGTTTTGGCTGATTCCCACTGGCTTGTGGATGAGGTGTCTGTTTTGCTGAGGAAACTGGAAATGGAGGAGGCTTCTTCCTTGTGCCAGATCCTCTGTGATTCTTCCTCTCCTACCTGCCGGAAACTCCGCAAAGCCTGGCCTTGTGGTTCCAGTGGATGACAAGAACCACCAGGAACTACTTGTAGCGATGTGGAATTAACTGTTGTGAAGGTTGACTGAAGTCCTGAGATTTCCTCTTTGCCTTTTCTGCCCAAATTATGCTTCTTGACAAATCCATTGCTTGACTGTGCTGTGACCTCCCCTCAGTCCCCACTTCCTGGTGGCATAGCTCAGCTCTGGACTTCTAGGAAGCAAAATGTTCTTCAGACCCAAAGACAATGAAGAATCACATTGATTTATGTGGCCTGAGATAACGCCCTCAAGATGTCCTTCGAGCTTTTCTGTAACTCTTTCATTAATTCCCAAATGCCACTCAGGTTCCTGCAAACTGAGCAGTCAATGGTACTAGACCAATGTCATTAACTTTGGATTAAACCTTTTTTCTTAAACTTTGTCAGTGATGTGGGCGTTTTGGAAGTTACAGACTATGGAGGAGGTAATTGTCTGTGGGAAAGGCTGGCTGACGCTATTTCATTAGCCATCTGGCTGGGAGATCTTGACTGTACTACTTCAGACTGTTTTTGAAAGACTGTTGAAGATGTAGATGTTTAAATGATAGTTAATAACAGTATTCATCTCAGTGATTCTCTTGGCAAAACTCTTGCTTTAGCATTAGCTTTCAGTAAAGCTCTGCCATTTTAAACTTTCATTGTAAACAGAAAAATGCTTTTAAAGTTTCAGATTTAGAAGCTTTTACAGAGCTTAATAAAAATTCACTTTTTGGACTAAGCGCAGTTGACAGCTGTATTGGTACTGATGGTTTCTATTTAAAAACATGTTCCTTTCGTTTGCTGCATCTTTCAGCTGCTGAGATTCTTTGTCTTGCTTCCTCTAAGTTCCTCTTACCATCTCACAGGCATCAGGGAAGGGGGCCAAGTGCTTCAACACCCATGGAGAGAACATGATTTTATTCTCTCTTGCATGACTCAGCTCTTTGTATTGACGTGGGAAGGATCTGGACAAGTACCAGAGAAGCTGGGGAGAAGTTGCTCTGTAATGCACACAGTAGATGGGACGGCCAAGTACTCCACTGTGCTTTACAAGCTATTCTTAGACACATAGGTGGCAGGATGGCCAAGTGCACCAGGCTTTTATATAGGAGAAATATACCCTTAATCCTTACCTCTGCTCTGTGACCAATCTACCAGGTAACTGAGCAAAGTACTCCAGTATCAGTGTGTTGGGACAGAGGCAACTTGTTATTATTAAGTTGTGTATTTCCTTGAACAATATGGTCCCACAGAGATGGTAATGACAGTGCTGTGGAAATCCTGCTAAATGCTGTTTGTTTTGGACAGATGAGCAACAGCAAAACAATCACCACAGTAAGATGGACTATTCCAAGAGAATAATTTAGGGAAAAAAATGCACATATGAATTTAGTGGGTAAAAACATCTGTCTGGAGAGTCTGGGATCTGGCTCATCCTACTGTCACATTCCTGAATGCCCTTTGCTTTTAGGAAGAAGTTAGCAAAATGAAGAAAAGGAAATAAAAAGGTTAATCTCTTGCCTAACTAGTAGCTGTATCTCTTTACCAGCTTAGCACTTCTGGGCCATATATCCATGTAGGAACCCCAGTTGTACTTCTTTTTATGTGTATTGACTTAGTGGAGTGCAAACATGTTAAAAAGTTCACTTTCTCCTTTATACGAGTCTATAAAAAAGCTCTTAAAATGGAGTCATAGGGTTTCAATGAGACAAATGAATGATCAGCCGAGACCTAACAGTCCTTTCTGATGGATTAGGTGCTTTAGTGTGAGAAATTTTAAGATGCTAATCAGCCTGGAGAGTTTTCATGCCTCCAGCACTATGTAATGACACAAAATATTGTGATGCCTCCAAGTTATAATGGAATAGGCGAGTAGGATGCAGTAATAGGTATCACTCATGATATTTGATTCCAGTTAAAACTACGTTTTCAAAAGTCTCTAGGCAGCAGATATTTCTTATGCATTTATGGGAATTTGAGTAAAACTAAACATACACACTAGCTTGGAAATTTTCTAACAGCTATTTGGACTCAGTAATGTACAGAAATAATTGTAAACACATGCACAAGTAGATCAGTGTTTTCAGGGCCTGCTTTTAGGAGAAATAACACATTAACATATTTTCTGAATTTTGCAAATGCACTGCAAAATTGCAGCTCAATAAACTTAACTTTTTATGTTCTTCTAAACTGATGACACCAGTATAATATCAAAATGTTTTCCAGTTGGGATTTAGGAAGCTGTAAGGCATGACAGAAGTGTTCATAATAGGACATTTCAGCAAAAATTTTAACTCACACGGAATTGATCCAAAATCAGCTCTCCAGCAAGGAATGTATCTTTTTACAGCACTTACTATGGAAGGGATCGAGCCCACTGCCAGAGTAGTAAAACACACATTTGCTGCAATAGCACAGAAGCAGGTCACGGTCTACCAGAAGGAATCATTTACTGTACAGAGCTGTTACATTTTATTTCTGTACACTTGGAAATTTTGAGTTATGTCCTGTCACTTACATTTGCAGGCATGCAAGTGCTGTGTTTGTATTCCACATTGGTCACTGAGAGCAAACATGATCAGTCACTGAGAAAAGCGGGGAGGGGGGAAGGCAGGATATTTCATCTGCATGTTTTTCTAGGAGTGGTATTGCTGTTTTGGGAGATGAAGAGCAAAACTCAAGTGTCCCCAGGATAGCTCTTTCTCCAGGCTTCACTGAGCAGCAAAAGGGTGCACGTGAGCTCGTGCTGAAATGGTTAACTAATAGCATGGGGCTAGGAAATCAGCATTCATCCCTGGCACAACTGCTTCAGGAGTTGTGCCAGGAACCAGTAGCTGAAAGCGTCACTAAAAACAACAGGACAACACTATAAAATGCCTGGAGTCTTAAATGGTTAGGATTGTGTCAAGGTGACGTGCTTGTGGTCTTTATTGAAGTGTAAGCTGAGAGACATCTCTGTTATTTATAGAAATGTGTAACCAATGCAGTTTGTGAGCATTTATGTTGTCATTACAAGAACAAAATGTTATCTGCATAATTACGAAGTTATATTCTGATAGGGATTCTTATTTAAGCCTGTTACATGCTCTAGCAAAGCAGAAAATCCCTTACTGAGCACCGTTAATAATGGAGCATTAAGAATACACTGTTTTCTTTTCTTGCTTTATATACATCTATTTATTTTTAAAACAACTGTGTTTTGGTCCTTTCTAGGATTTCTCTCCTGGGTGCTGGAGAGATCTTTTCCCCAGGCCTGGCTACAAGCAGGAATGTCTCTACAACCATTTCTGGTAACGTTCCCTATGCCTTGCTGGGAGCAGCCCTCTCCTCCCCACCCCAGTCCGCAGCGGGGCCTGGGACAGGGATTTTGGTGGGCGATGGAGCGTGGGGAGTTTGTCAGCTCTAATGGAAGCGCATGGCCCAGGAGAGGCTGATAATGTTCAGAGACTTCTTTCTGTAAGGATTAAACCGAACTTTCTTGTGGAGAAATTCATGATACGATGCCAGAGAACTACAGCATATCTAATTTCCAGTCTTATTAGTAGAGTCCAGCGAGGCGGGTATGTCCTCAGGTATGTCCCAAGCAGGGACTCCCACCTAGGCAGTGATGGTGGGGATCTCCTGGGAATCCTCCTCGGGGGCCGAAGGGGCTTTTCAGGCTGTGCTGATGTGCGAGGTCCTTGCAGCGGACGGTGAGCAGCTGCTTGAGAGGCTCTTCCAGCTATATCTCATGGCCTCAGCCACCTGAGCATGCGGAGTGCTGGGCTGCGGACCCAGCCCTGCCCTCTCCAAACCTGGGAAGTAAAGGTGCGGCACCCTAGTGTACAGACCTGAGAAGAGCTTGAAATAACCTTTTGAAATAAAAAGGGAAGGGAAGAAGCGTGGTCCCTGCAAAAGGAAGTAGGTGAGAAGGAAGGCAGGAGGGAAGGGCAGGTGGGGTAACTCCTGGGAATTCAGCTTCCCTGCAGGCAAGCCCACTCCCTGGGCAGAACCTGCCTGGCTGCTCCTTCCGCTGCTGCTTGTGCACACAGATGCATTGGCAGAACAAACAGGCAGTGATGATAAAAGAGATGGCCGCTATCGATCAGGCTTTGCTTGTTGAGCCACTGGGAATTTGTATCTGGAAAGGTTGTGGAACTGGTCCTCCATTTAGTGCTGTGTCTAGCTGGGATAGGGTCAGACAGCTAAGAAGGGAGCAGTCTGAGGAACCTGCCTTCCTGCTGGGATTTCCACACTGCAGAGTCCTGTAGTTGGAGGACGCTTTAGCAAGCTAACGCGTACCTACTCCACTTATGCATCCTAGCAGGAAATTGCATTGGGTGTATCTCCCCATGCTGTGGGAAATGAGCTTGTCTCTCCAGTTTTGTTAAGGCACAGCAGTAAATTAAGCAGTGGAAAAAGAATGCAGAATCAAACCCTTTCCTGGGCTGGGCACTAGCAGAACTGTTAAGTGTAACATTAGCATTATGTGGCTTTATTATGGACACGTGCATGCTTGGATTTAAAGGCCAGTGGCTAGACTGAGCAAATATTTAGTGCAGATGGGAGAAGGGAAAACATCTATTTTCTTGTGCCAGTACAAAGGATGACTAATTACACCAGGAACAGCTGCAGTGCACTTGAAACTATAGAAGACCAGCTGATTCCTACCATGCTTCTCCAGCCAACTGGCAACACCTGAGACCTGCCAGGTAAAAACCAGGCTCTGTGCTTTGTCCAAGTCATTAGAGCTGCACTTGGAGAGAAGTGGGTTTTGCTTCACTGCTTAAAGAGTTACTCGAAAAGAAAAAAAAATACCTGGAAGAAATATCTCAGTCCAAAGTAATATTTACTTGGGTGCTTAAAACTTTGTAAAATGCCCTGAAGGTCACAAGCCATTCATCCTGCTGTGTATTTCTCTTTAAGAAGGTGCTTGTAAGTACTACTGGAACACATGTGTGATGAGGGGTTGCCATGGCAAACAGGTTTTGGCACTATTTAAGACAGAGTTTTATTGCACAGCAGAATAAATAAGCATGTTAAAGCCACATACAGTAACTTGTTGGCACATACATTAATGCTCCCAAGGGCTGCAATAACTTAAGCACCCTCCCTTTAAACATTTTTCAGCGTTTTTTCTTTTTTATTGACTACATGCATTTAGTATTAGGGCTAGGAATGTCCCATTTCCACCCCCTTTTGAAGTGAGTAATTGAGGCAAAAAAGGAGGACTGTCTAATAAATCATAAAGGGGCATTGTGCACAGACAAGAGGGGCAATTTTCCCTTTCCTAACATACATGAGGATAAGCCAGCGTGAGACCTGGCTGTGTACTAAATCCTGACTTGCTCCCTCTAGGCATAGGAGTAGATTGGCGTGTTTATATTTCTGATGGAGCCTGAATAATCAGAAATAGTTTCACACCATTTTCTGCAGTTTCTCTCTTGCTCTTTTGTGCCAAGCCAGTCTTCTACCACATCACAGCAGCAAGTTAGTTACTTCAGCTTTAGTAATTTTATGAACCACCTGTTCTGGTCCCAGTTTGGCTCCCAGTTCACACCAGTGAGTCCCATCAGGTCTGGAAACACTCTCAGCTTCGAGGAAGTGCTGCAGGGAGGCAAGAGGCAAATCTCTGCCTGTAAGAGGGCTCAGGTTTGTGGTGCTCTTAAAGGTGAACATAAATTACACTTTATAATGAAAGCTCTGGCTTAAGAAGAGTTATTAGTGTATTAGGCTGGGCTTTATTAGCTAGCTCAGAGGTTTCAGAGCCATGTGGGAGGTGTGACACTGGCTCCCTCTTCTGTGGGAAGCAGTAACTTTTCTGGTTAGGAGAACTTGGAAGCTGCCAAAAGCAGGCGAAGCTCACAAAATCTCCCCCATCCCCTCCCACCTCAGATACATAAAAGCACAGACGTGATCAGATAGCGCCCAGCTGTAAGGCGATGGCACAGTTGCCTCCTTCCCTGGGGAGCGAAGGAAGGCTGAGGTGTTCAGCAGGGGCTGGCAGTAATTATTTCTTCTTTAAAAACTGGGGAATTGGCGAGTGCAGTGGACCTAATTCTCTTTGGTTTATTGGCAAGTAGGAAAATTACTGGGGAAGAGCAACAGAAAGTACATCTCACCCTAAAACAAGACTGCAGGCAGTGCTGGCTCCCACTGTACTCGGAAGAAAAATCTGTTGTACGTATTCCCTATGGCTTTAGGATGAAAGCTGTAATGGATTTTACTCTTAGGGCCCTTTTTGCCTCTTGCCCCATTGCCAAGATGACTCCACAGCCTTCAGCAAGGCTTGGGCCGATCCTCAGAGCCACTTGTCTCTCCTAAACTTTCCTGTATACTCAGCAGTTGCTGAAGCAGGCTCAAGCTTCATGAAATGGGGGAGGAAAAAAAGTTGGTTGTTTCATGAAACATACATGTTTGTAATATCACATACTGATGGGTTCATTATGAATTACAATTTGCTGAATAAGAGAACTGACGAGGGAGGGATAGTGCATGGAGAGAAAAGAAAGGAAAAGGAGGGAGGTGATTTTTATGCCTATAAAGGTGTCTCCTGGGCATAACCGGAGTTGAAGACCTACAGGTTCCTTCTAGCTGTTTGGATTTGCTTGCAATTAAAGCCTGGTGGAGCTGTCAGGGGCTGTTGACAAATATATTATAACCAACTTAGGTTAAGCGAAAGTTACTTAAAATTAATCCATCCCTGCACAATACTTCTGTTTCACTTCAGAAGAATGTGCCAGGAGGAATAAGTACAATCCTGACCATGTTCGAAGAACCTCCTCAAGGTGGAAATTTGCAAATAGGGCTACTGTAGTATGTAATGAGAAGCTGCAGGGCTTTCAATTATCCCACATAGTCTGTCTCTTTGCAACTTGACTGACAGCTAATTATGCTGGTGCCATTTTTTTTGGCAGTGGAATTTAATCTCCCAGATGGAAAGCAAATCAATCTGCCCATCGCTGCAGCTGAGGCATACTTTGGCTCAATTTTAATTTATTCTCCTAAGCCTAAGAAGGCTAGTCATTTCAAGGTACAAAAATATCAGATTTCTTCTGTTAACCAGGCTGGTGGAAAAAGTGTGGAAGAGTTGGGATTTCGTAGGCTACGCTGTGAAATGTTGTCGCTCCTTAGGAAGCAGCAGTATCATCTCCCCTTGATTCCTGTTTGTGGAATCTGACAGGGAAGAAGCATTTACGAGCGGGTTGCTAGTGATAATGGTTAAACATGAGTTGTGGAGGCATTAAGTAGGATTCTATGGAGGAATGAACTAAATCTCTGAAGAACTCGACACAAAAAGGAATCGGTGGCAATTTTCAAGCACTTTAGCCAGTGTGCAATAGCCCAGTTCCCACTGGGTTTCACACCAGGGATATAAATACAATCCTTCTACTTACCTGCACTCTTCAGGCCTATCAATTATGCTGCTCCCTCTGAGTTGCTGTTACAACTTTAGGTATTACTGTCCTCTGTAAAACCATCGTAGAGCAGAGTATGTGACTAGTTACCACAGGCTACAGACCTGATCTTCAAGTACCCAGGCACCTGCAGCTGCTGTCAATGTGGTTTTTCAGGCTAGAAACTCCCATTTTAGCTAGGATCAAGGGGAAGGGAGCTCACAAAACCTTGGTGTTAATGAATGCTGGAAAAGCAGAGCCTTATTTTTCTGCAAACTTTTCCCTGTTTGGCCAAGGCTGTCCAGCCTGCATAGGGTACCTATGTTTTGTCTCTGTGTTGTTATTTTCCCTTTTGGATTACTTTCTCTGAATTCTTAAGCTCTCTGGTTATTGGATGTATGTACTCTGGGTTTGTTGGTGTGTTTTTTTGAGAGTTTACCAATAGAAAGGTTCCCAATTCCCCTTTTTACTGAAAAAAGCCTTTCTGTAAGTGCTGTGCTCACACCTAATGAGTCTGATTCCACTCTTTCTCACACTTGCACAAAACCACAGCCATTTTACTGACTCTGGCTAGTATATTTGGTGGCTGAAAGATTACAAGCTCTCCTATCTAGCTCTTAATACCTATCTTTTTATATTTTCATATTAGGCTTTTAATTATGTTGATGCTGCCTCTAATGAACCCTTGAATGACATTTTATTATTATGATGAAATTCTGGACATGGAAGCACTTGCTCATGATAAATCTCTGGGGAACCTGTTCTGATGCTGTCCCATCGGTGCATTCATTACCATGCACATTGTATTTGTGCAGTGTGATAGTTAAGAGGGAGCCTGTGCAATGCCCTCTCAATTTGTAGCAGAGGAGAGATATCATTCAATAGATGATTGGAGTGCTAATTAGTCTGTGGGAAGAATGATCAATACCTGGGGAAAAATAGTGCAGGAGCAACTGAATGTGGACTTGGAAAATAACATACTGTGTGTCTTGTAGCTGATGTTTGAGGTTATAATCCCACTTAAAGATGCTAGCTGCAGACATTTCTTTGAAAATGTACATGTAGCTGATGGAAATCTGACATAATCTGGAAATAACCAGCTAAATGGAGCGTTATGAGGAAACCCACCACTCTCACCAGATGTCAGACCTCTCTTTGTAAAGTGCTGTAAAATATTGGCATGTCCTAATAGCCAGAAAATAGGACCTCTTCCAGTGCAACCTTGCCAGCAGGGCTTGCTTTACCCAGGGGATGAGTTTTAGAGCACAGTCATAACAGCAAGGTGTAAAGATGGGCATCACCTTCAGAGCAGGGATGTGGGGCAGAAGGTGAGGCTCTCGGACACCGGGTGGAAGCAATGGTTTGAACTCCGTACCCACTGGCAATGAGCACTGTCCGTAAGGCAACAGAGAAATACGCTAGTGGGGAGGGACTGAACTTGGTACAGAGACAGCTGCATTAGTGGTCAGTTTCCAGGTAGTTTAAGATTTATTCATCTAAAGCTAGATTATTTTTTAAGTCATAATTTATTAGTCCTAATTAGAACAAATATTTGGTTCCTAATTATCCTAGAAACTTAAAATTGATGATAAAAATACAGAGTAGAAGACTCAAGAGCTCTGTGCCAAATGCAAGGACTACAGCGCACTCCTGCCTATTGCTTGCCTGCTTGTATGAAAGTGGGGGGCAAGGGGGTCCCCAGGCTGCAAACAGGGATCAGAACAGGGGAAAAATCTCCAGAATATTTCCAGACCTCCTGAGGTCTTTGCTCGGCCACCTTACTCTTACTGATGCCCCCAGCTCTGCTGCAGGGTGGTGAACCTCCGAATGTGCCAAATGCTAAATTTAAACTTCCAAAAAGTTGGCATCCAGAAAAGAGCCGAAGGAAATGCAGCAGGATTTGTTACTGAATCTTAAATTAATTGTGAAGTACAGAGGGCTGATTTCAGTGGAATGTAACATGAGACCGAAAGTCTAACCTGTCCATCAGCGCACTAACCATCCAGAAGACACATCTGCATTACTGTTAGCAAATAATCTGCCCTTCCCAAATCGTTTTAGAAAAGTAAAGGTTACGTAAATGTTGTTGTTCATTGCTCCCATTTTCTGGATTAAAGAAAAATGGCTTTCGGGAAACAAGGATTCCAAAAGGCAGATGAGCTACAGCGTGGTTATGAATTCTTCTTTGGGGTGGGGGAAATGACCCCAAACCTGCATTTTTGCTTACTTCCTCTCCGGGGCATGGTAACCCTTCTGTCAGCAGCTAATTGCAGCTATAACCCAGCCTGGCAACCTGACCATGAATGTGGTAGGACAGTTATACCAGCTCAACACATCATACAGGCTGACAACTTTGAATAAGGAAAGCTTCAGGAGGATGACAGGCTGTAAAATCAGAGGGAACTTCTAAAGTTTGACAATGTGGGGCACTCTAAGGACAGTATTGCAATGAATTTTCTACCGTGGAAAAAAGTTGACTAGAAGCAGAGAAGTAGTAGAGAGCAGGATTTGAAACAGTGAATTGAAAATGCTGTTGGTCACAAAATGCTTCTAACCTTTGAAAGTATTCAAACAGTTAAAGAGAGCATGTCTATTTTAAACATCGTTTTCAGGTATGATCCATAATGGTCTTGCCAATAAGAGAACAAGCTGTAAGGGCACTTTCACTGAGACTTTTTCATACGTGGCCTCCCCAGAGTGTGATTAACTTATTTTTTTGAAAATGGAGCTTGCACATTTAGCTATAACAAGCAAAATGCTAGGGAGATTCCCAAAGTAATGTCCTGGCTGCAGTACATGTTAGCAGGAATTTCTTCTCCTGTTTTTCTTGTTATGCATGTAACCTGATATGTTACTTTTTAGGTTCTTGAATACATGCCATAATCTACTCGGGCTGCCCCATGTGGCCGAGTTCAAGCTTGTTCTGGGATCTCTGGCTTTCTTGACAGAGCCTGCTGGATTTCAGGACCTCAGAGCCGCATTCTTCAGGCTGTGGGAGACTGGGTAACACTGAGAGAGAGAGAGGCAGAGCCATGTCAGAGATGGGCTTGCTCTGCCTGTGGCCAGCCTGGCCTGGCTACCAGTGTGGTGGGGAGCAGCTGTGCAGTGGTTCAGGTCACTTGTGCAACAGGCTGGGTCAAAGCACTAGAATCGCAGTATTCTCTGAACACACCGAGGGTTCACAGGCTTTTGAATGAATGCTGAGAAAGAAGAGGGTGCTCTGGTATTTGTAGAGTAGGAGAATAGAGCGATGCCCCCATGAGACCAGCTTCAATGCTGCAAATGATTTTACACAGGAGCAGACGTGGTCCATAGTTAGAGTTAGAATGAGAAGAGGGGCTTTGTGAAAGCCCTCGGGCCGTGGCCCTGCCTGGCAGAGCGTTTTCCTTGTTCAAGGCAACACAAAAAGTCCTTGATAACTGTTTTTGGTCACACTGGGAGGTGGTGCTGAGAGCTCAGAATCTTACCAGGTGGGAGTTTTTTCATGGCTCCTTTTTTGCAAAAGGACTTGAATCCAAACAAAGCAAATGGCGTATCACAGGCAGTCCCAAGAAAATCCACGGAGCTATTTATAGAGCCAATGGCTAAAGGAGCAGATGAGATGTGAGGCCAGAAACAAGTCCATGTGATTTGAATTACAATAGTTTGCTTTGGGGATTTTCTTAGTTGAAAGACAAAAGTTGACGTTCTCAGCATGATGCACAGTGTAAGAGATAGATTTATTAAATGCCATTGGAGGCTGTACTTTTAACTGTTCTGAAAATACTTGTTGACAAACCACCTTTTTTTCTGTTACTGACATTAAAATGTTGAGGCTTTAAGAAAATGAGATTTTAATATTCTACAGTGCAAAGAGACCAAGAAGCTTTAATCTGTTCACTCATTTTGATTTGCACATTACTTCTGTGTTAAAAATCCCTTTCTCTGCTGGAAAAAGGAGGGCCCTTCTTGCACCAAGTGTTTCCTGAGGTACCTGCCTATGCATAGTTTTTTCTGTTTTTCAATCCTTTTAGTGACACCTAGTGAAATTTGCGGAAAGTGCAGTTTTAAGAATCGATGCCACTGCAGTAACATGCATTTCCCAATTAAATGCTAAAGTACTGCATCTTATTTCATTTATTGCCACTTGAACTGTTGTCTTTGAAGAATGATACCAGATACATTTTGGCCATTTAAATAATTTGAATTTGAGCCCATGGTATGGTCAAACACCTTATGTATTAGAGGCACAAAGTTAATTTACTCTTTGATCCTTTCAACTTTGGGTATGTGTTTAGAATAACACTGTTGTTAAATTTTTGTCTTCTACCATTGCTGCTGTTGTTCTTCTACAGCAGTTCCCTTGAAAGCTGCAAGTATCTAGGCTGCTACAGCCTATATGTGAGTCCTAAGCTTACTGACAAGTCAGATTTGGTCCACTCAGTGCTCTGGATCAGTCCAGAGTGGATGTGAAGCCCTCTTTCATCAGCAAATGAAGTTTTCAACAAAGATGAAAAACGTATGCCTACTATCTAGAGAGCAGGCTAAAGACTTCAAAGGAAGAGCTTCCTCTTCAGAGAGAGTGTTTGTATGCAATAGCTTTTGAAAGCATAACCTCCTCTTTCTCAAAGTACAAAACCAAGTGGCTTCCGTAAAGGTTTATGCTGGTATGGATTTCAGCTGTGCAAATGATATGGCAACCAATACAAACCAGGCTCATAAATATTTGGAAAAAGTACAAAACAGCTTCAAACAGGCCAATATTAGATGGCTGGAACTAGTTAAAAAAAACCCAAACCCCAAAAAAACCTAGGCCTTACTTGATCCAAAAGTCTTCAAGCTCCCAAACTAAACAGCCCATTAAGTCAGATGCTGAACAGGAGGACCTGAAGGACCAACTGGAAAGCCTGAATGCTCCCTGGAAAAAGACCCAGCTGGGAGTGTCACTGGGCAGGCACCCAGCCAGGCAGCACAGGTTAAGAGGCCCAGCATTCTCAAGCATGTTTCCAGGCCACTGGTTCAAATCTGGTATTTTATCATCCCTCTCATAGCTATAACTTCTCAGAATTTAGGAAATGAAGGACTTGGGGAAAAATTAATTCAAGTACGCCAACAGCAACAGTTCGAACATTTTACTAAATCAGTTCACACAATTTCAAAATTGTAAATATAATTAAGGACAACAGGGTTTCTGTATTTTTTCTTCCAGATTTATCGTTAAGACAATAAACAAACACAAATTAGGTTTATAGCATCTGTTCTTTTAAAAAATGAAAGGAACGCCACTCGATGTATTGATAAAGCACCACAACACAGTTACAAAATAGGGTTGGCCTGTTTCTTTCACAAGTAAAAGACTACATACTCCTAACAGCTTTCTGCTTCAATCCATACTTCATTAAAATAAAACTATAAAATCTCCTAGATTACACTAAGTTCAGACAATGCCTGGTATACAGTGCATTAACAGCAGTAATGCCAACTATCAGTGCCAACATAAAACATTTTAGAAAGTAAAAACAAAACAAACAACCCCCCCCCAAACAAACAAAAAAAACCAACAGAAAAACCACCTTTATTCCCCTAGATGAGCAAATTTTAAAATAAGGGATGCTCTGCTTCACAATGAGTTAAGGATTGGGGGAGGACGATGGGTAGAAGAAGGGGCTGGTACTGTAGCTTTCTAGGCTTAGTTGGCATCTAGTTTGGCCATTTCCTGCACGTATATCCCTATACTCTCACTGTCAAAGAGCACGAAGTACACCGTCTTGATTGAAGAGGACATTGTTGACACAAAATAGCTGGAGATGGCTTTCAGGATCAGCTGAGCAGCCGTTTGCTTTGGGAAGCCATTTCTAGAAGCAGAGACAAAAAAGGAAAGAAAATCAAGACTTGCTGAACAAGCTTTTGATGGCATAACCTTGCAGGGAATGCTCCGTCTTTACTGCAGCACAGTAAATAAAGCTACAAAGCCAGTGTTTACAGTCTGAATTAGAAGCTACAAACTTGTTTGTTTAGGCAAGACTTAAAATGTTCAAACAGCAGAAAAGCATTCCCCAAAAAAATGAATACAGAGTTCACACACATTAATGGGTTGAACCTTACAATATCTGATGGGTCAATTATCCTCATTTAACAGACAAGAAAACCAACAGCCTGAAGTTTTCAGGAAAGCAGCATATATGTTAAGAGTTGCAGAGTCAAACCCATCCTGAAAGCAAACCAACTGTTAAAGAAAAACAAAAAGGGTCAGAGAACTTGATATAGAAAATGAAGCATGAAAAGACACAAAGTACAACATGGTTTTACTATTATTAATGGTTAATAATATAGCAGAAAATTAAAGAAGTTACTTGTACAGCCTTGCTGCAGACTGAAAAGGAAGAGAGAACGAGTTCTAGTATTTTTGGTAGTGAGAAACAACACTGGCAACACCCTTACCATTTCAAAGGTGGTAGAAAAAGCGAAGCGAGCTGAGTGAAGGTGAGCGAGTCTGCTCTCCTGGGTCACAGTGAGCCTTGTCCAGATGGAGTCAGTCTAACTTTACTGGGCTTGGGAACCCAAAGTAGCTGTGTCAGGACTGAGGACAGACCTAAGGGACTGGATGGCTTTTCTAAGCCAACCTCAGCAACACTTCCAACACTGCTTACACCCTTTATAATTACAGGCTGATTCAATATAAGTACAGTCCTAAAAAAAAAATATCGTGAAAGACATCTGCTTGGTATCAACCAGAGAGATCTAAAACCCAGAGGCCCTTCTACTGCTCTAGCAATGCCTAAAGAAGAGGCTCCTGCCCCCTTCTTCTGGAGAAGCCACAGAGAACCAGAACAAACCTTGCTGCTTTCTCAGATGACAAAACTATGCATGACTGAATTTCAGTGTCTAGCCCGGGAACTCTTCTTACAAGCTTTTTCACATTTTTATCTAGCAGCACACATCTGAAGGTTTCATCTAATCTTAAAACAGGTCAAGCACAGGTAGAATGGTCTGAACAAAGCCATGATCCGAACTGTGAGTTTTACAGGTCATGGCAAATTCCTGAAATTACACCTGGGAACTACTTTGTGGCCTAAGCTTTGCTGCTGTGTTACTCATGAAGTACTGCTACCCACCGAGACCGTGGTTTTGTCCCAGCCAAAGCCTGAGCACGCCTTGAGCTGCAGTGAAGTGCGCTGGAGTAATCAGACTGAAGGTGATGGGATGTGATCACTCTGTTACAAGCAGGACCCAAACAGAATTTGAAAGACCGCACTGAACATCACCTGGTTCCTTGACATGCACTTACAGATATATGATGCTCAATACTGCCCGTTAGAAAGTGTGTACTATTGATACTATTAATAATTTACAGATTACACAGATGGCAGAGTTTCTCAGAGTTCCCTCAGCAATTCAAAGAAGCTGGGCTAAATTCACCTCCGGCACTAACAGGTGCAACATCACTTAGCATTTGCTCACTGAAGCACCAAACTCTGATAATAAAATGCTGTTGTACTCTCCTTCTCATTACACGCTGCAAGACACAAAATGAGAAAGGCAACTGCCTGTGTCATGGCCTGCTTACTGCACATTACCTTACCATAAAGTATACTCTGAGAGCAATTCTGTGGTAGTGCTGCCTGTAAAGTGATATTATTATACATGCTGCCTGAAGATAATGCTTGCGATATTTCAAAAATGATGACATGAAATAGCTCATGCTGTTTGTTTCTTTTTGGAAAATGCCCTATTTTTTCTTTACTGAATAAGAAAAAAAAAGAAAAAAGCATTGTAGAAAACCTTCTTGTACTCTTCCAAAGCCAAATGAGCTGGTCAGAAAGAATCAGCTGTGTGACAAGTTGATTAACTGAGAGCATAGTTTTGACATCAGAGCTACCTCCTACGGTTGGCTTACACAGAGAAAGAGACACAGACTCAGCATGCCTAGTTACTTATGAATGCTGCATCCTGGCTTATATTGAACAGATCTTTAAGGAATTTTGCTCCTGAGCAGGAATTGTCATGCAGGGCAGCATCAAAATCAGGGTATATGCCATTTCTGAATTGCTCACAGTGGACTCTGAAGTCATACAACTTCCACTTCAATAGTGCTCCAGCAGGGTGGTCACAACAGGGCAAATGGGAGAAGAGCAGCCTGGTCAAAGGGATGGATGCAAACAGGGAAGCCAATTAAAGTAAACTGTTTATGACGACTCTCCCAAAAGAAAGGAAAGAGGCAGAGCAGAAAAATCAGAAGAAAGGTGCTGACCCAATGGCCGTGTGTGGGCTGCAAGAAACAGAAGCCTCGTGTCAGTCTACTGGTCCGAGTTAAATTCTTGTGAAAAGGCGGTTTGAGACTTTAGGCAGGCTAGCGTCAATTCAGATCAAAGTCAGAGCCTCAGAATGGAATCCCTAGTCCGAGGACGATTTTATGTTCAATCCCTAACTCTCCTTTCCCTCTTCTCCTGCTGGCCCTACCAGACTGAACTCCAGGCTACCTTTGTACAGCACCCAACTTGTGCTTTCCACAAGTTGGCTGTAGCTGAGCATCTGGCCCACTGAATGCTACAAGTATGCTATTTTATTTCCCCCCGTGATTTATTTGAACTGCCCTCATGTAATCCCATTCCTCAACTATAAAAGAGAATGAAACTGTTTATGTGGGTTTATTGGGTGATGTCTGCTTGACAGATGTCTGTACTAGAACAGCTGCATCCGTGTGGTGTCTTTGGCATTTGCTGTCTTTAAAAGCTTTACTTTTATTTTTTTTAACGCTTCTGACTTCATAAAAACAAGTATTGTCAAAATGTATTCTGTTCTTTCCAGAATTAATTTATGCTTGAGTATCTCAATTAAGAGAAAAAAGGAAAAATACACAACCTCATATATTTCTGAAGGCCTGTTGATCTTTTAAAAGCACCACTTCAACTGCCTTGAGTGAGAATGACGTGCACATGCCAAGTTGAGAACTTGGCCACAGATCTTGCCTGTCAGTAACTGGATTTCATAACAGAATGTGAATCTCATGATTGTTCAGGGTTTCATCATCTTCCAATACCAACCCACTACTTCGTAACAAGGGTTGGGAATGGTTCTTCCCTGGGAACTATTCAGAAAAGAAAGGGCTCTGTGGAAGATACTTTACTTAATCTTGCTTTAGGCACCTACATAACAATTCCATAGTCACTCTACAGTCCGTGGACGAATACGATTTCCCCCAAAGAGCAATTCAGAGCTTCCCTTTGTACTGACTAGCCTGTGAACCTGACAGCTAATTCAAGGAGGGTTAGCATGCACCCTCCACTATATTCTTCTGTCATTCTACAAAGTAAGCTCATGTTACCTACTTAAAATGACACCCATGCAAATTAACCATATTTGGAGCTTTGTCTGATGCAAGTCGCTTAAATTTATTACCCTAGTGAAACTTCTATTTCTTTATTGTCACTCACCCAAATGACACTTCCTGCCCTAACCCACAGAATATGCAGGAATTAATCTAGTGTTGCAACACGGCACAATGGGAAGAATATTCTTGCTGTACATCAGCCAACTTCTTTCAGGGCAAATTCAAAAGGGGCAGTTGTTCAGGGTTAAATACACAACCGTGTAACTCAGCCTAGATTTGGCCCTTGGTCTTCATACTGAGCCATTGTTACAGGCCAAGTCTTCCAAATCTCTCTCCCCAGCCCAAACCCAAGAGCCTCAGATTAAAAGCGTAGCTCTTATTCAGACCCTTAAGAATGTGATCCGGCTTTCAAATGCACTGAGCATCCTATACAAAGCCAGAGGACCTTAATTTTGGACTTTGGCCTTCAAAAACCTTGGCAAAGGCTTCTAAGGCCTTTTTTTTTTTTTTTTCTTCCCTGAAAGAGTCCCATCCTGTAAACTGCATGAAATTGAGCTTATGAATTTTGGGTGAAAGCTTGAAGTGACTCTGCAAATCCTGAGAATCAAGGCACTTTGGGTTTACTGCTTAAACAAACATTAAGCCATGTTTTCTGACCATCCTAAGACATATATTCCAGTAAGTTTAATTATGCACTAAAGCTAGGTAAAACAGACCCCTTTTCTTCACGTTCTCCACATCCCCAATTTATATGAACAAATTGATAGTCTGAAAAAAGTATTTTAATATCCTACTAAAAAGTTCTTTTCATGCTCTTTAACCTATCTGCATGCTTTAAGATTCTGCAGGGATCACAGTGAGACCTGCGAAAGCTGAACTAGTATTCAGGAGAATACTGCAGGCTCCACGCACAACTTCAACAAACCTAGAAGAAACGTTTCATTTAGGGAACCGATTTAAACAAAGAATAAAGTCAGCATTGTAGCAATAGATTCTGTACATGAGAAGGGACTGCAACATACGAGATGGCACTTATAAAAGGTGACCTATTTGGCATTGGGTTTGCGTAACAGCCTTACCTGCCACTGCCAATTGAAGGAAATGCAATTGATTTCAGCTTCTTTTCATCAGCCAGAGCCAAGCAGTTCTTCACTGTCTTTTCCAGCAGCTCCTCGCATTTGTCTGAGCCCCAACCTGGGCTATTACAGTGGATCACAAATTTCGCAGGCAATCCATGGCCAGCACTGACAACAGCTAGTAAGAAATGAAAGTGAAACATAATTGCTTTCTTCTCCTTAGGATTAAAAGAGTGCATATGTGATTAAAAGAGCAAACAATTGACAGACATTCCTTTAGCCCCTGTGAATGTTTTAGATTACAAATCACACAGCCTTAAAATATAACAACATGATTACAGAGACTTTGTGTTTTCCATTTCCAGCTGTACTTTGCTGTGGTAATTTAGAAATCATAGCTATAATCAAGCTTATTTTACAGAGAGCAAGAACTCATGGCTGACAGCAAAGGAAACACGTTTATATTGGGGATTGTGGAAACTTGTGTAACGTGTAAGGAAAAAGGCAGCAATCTGTTAGAATGTAAAGCTGTTCGAGGGATGATCTTGCTTTGGTTCCTTTTGTTGCAGAACTACAGTACATACCAGCATGCTGGTCAGTTGCACAGAGTTATGACTTGTGTGACCTTCAGCTACTCCTGCTGAACAGTTTGTTTAGCTAGCTTCTGATCACACTGCAGCTCAAACTGAATCAGTTCAGAGCTATCAGTGCTCTGCAAACTGGTAAGGAAGGCTGGACAAGAGGTGAATTAAGATTTCTGCTTTATTTTGAGTTTTGTTTCTGAGTAAAGACGATGTTTTGTGTGATTTCAAGATTTTGGGCTTGGTCTTATCCAAGCTTTTTTGTGTATGGGGTATCTAAGACCACTTAAACAATTCCAGTTTTACTTTACCTCTTCCATCACATTCCTGACAGACAGTTGGATAGGATGCATTTATAGATTTACAATGTTTGATTCACACTGTTTATATACTAACAGGCAAGGTCTTGTATGTACAAAGAAATGGAGAAGAATTTTTACCATGCTAATCATGTATTATCACCATGACCCTATCATGGACATGCGGGGACTAAGAGGATACAGCACAGCCTGCCTACAAACTACGGACAGTCAGGGATTCGCTAGACAAGGGGCCTTCTCTCAGCAGGAGAACACATTCTGGGTTCACCACATCCCATCACAAAGCAAGAGCAGACTGTGCTCTGCCTGCCAGGAAACAGAATGAGAGGATCCCTGCCATTTCTGAACCCACAGGTCTGTGGTTGCAATTAAAAACTTGTAACTTTGGTTTGTTTAAAAAAAAATTTAAAAATTTTTAAAAAGTAAAAAGAAGGAGGAAAGAAAAACACCTTAATCACAAGCTGAGGAAAGAAAAATACCTAGTTGAAATCTCACACGAGCATACACTGAACCTTCAAAAAGACTCAGCCCCCTTAAAACACACGCTTTGGTATATAAATATACATGGCCACAAAAGTGTAGGTATAAAATGGCAGCTTATGTCTTCAAAAACAATAATAAAAATACCAATAAATTAAAAAAAATCAGGTTTGTAAAGGTGCTTAGAGGCCAGAAATCCTCTACTCCATTCTGGAATGTTTATGAGGCATTTTGTTGTTTAAGTATAGTAGAAATAACTCTTGGAGCGCAATCATCACATATGGATACTATCCTGTAGCTGCTGCAGGAAAGAGAAAATAGACTTTGCCATATGGCATTCTGACCGGAGGTTAATCAGAAGAGTATATTTTGAAGGACAATGGAAGCACAAGCCTTCATATTCTTACGGGTTTGCAGATTCTCAACATGTTGAATAGCCTCAGTGTTAGGCAATGTTAATTTGTCATAATGTGCAACTAAAACGTTGGCAGATTCAGAATACATCATAAATCCAAGAAAAATCTATTAAAAGCAGCTGACATATCTCTAGTCAGATGTGAAATGTGGACAATATCTTCATCCTGAAAGCCTAAAATACTGTATTGATATGCATCACCAACTTTAATATTTCTCAGGGAGTGTTTTCCAGGGTAGTCATTAATTAACTCATTAGGATTCTGTTGAGGACAACTGTTAATTACCAAGAGCAGTTGTCCCTTACTTCAAATGCAAATACTCTGAAAGGGGAAGTAACTTACACTTTTGCTGCAGAAACGGAGAGAACCATGGACACATTCTGTGCTGGTTACAATTATATTCCAGGTAAGGATCCTGGTTATTGGTACATTAAAGGGATACCTATATAATCTGAGAAATCTGAAAACTGGATATCCTTATGGTTGAGAAATTGATGTGTACCAATTCTTCCCTAGAGTCCTCCAACAAGTCCCTAACAGACAGTTTCTCCCGGTGTAGTGTAGAGCTCCCCAGGGGCTTAGACTGCCAAGCAGCCCTCAGATCTGAGGGATGCACTGATGGCTGAGAAAAAAATCTTTTCTCTCCAACTTGCAACCTATTTGTGAGCATTTTGGTCTGGGCTGATAAGGAATACTGTACCAAAGTAAGCAAAACCAGTAAGTGAGTAATCAATTCCACATAGTTTTGCAGAACAAGAATTCCAAGAAAAACTCATTAAAAATTCTAAAAAGGAGAAAAAACCCCTGTTTTAAGCACCAGAAGTAAACAGTTGTAATTTTTCCTGTCAGAGCTGAAGTCTTGCATCTCCCCTTCAGCTTTAGTCAGAATTCGTTTACAAAACTGCGCACACTGTATTTATTTTTATAGCGTAAACACAGATGGCAGAATCATCCTTCTATACGAACAACATGTATCAGCAATTTCACAGATGGTGTAAAATTATGTATCGCCATTACCAAACTTTAGTACTCATATAGTAGATTTTTCTCAGATATTACATAAATTTTGATAACTAGGCATCAAAAAGTCGTAAGCTTTTATAGTGATGATTTTGGCATTGATTAAACAAAGTACCCGAGCAGATGCTTAACTTTAAGCACATGCTTAAGTTCAGTGAAAGTCAGCGGCATTTCAGCAAAGCAGATGTTTAACAGAGTTGGACTGAACTGTTCTGAAAAATAAGCATCTCATTAATTGCTTTTCTGAACTGTGCCCTTAATAATCAACACTCATTGTGTATGCATGTACCTGTGAATAGCCTGCTTTTACTTGCAATATTACATCACTACACCATTTCCCAGATGCTTTGGTAAATGTTACTTAAGATGTGAAGTGTGTATTTTAACTTTGGAAAATACAAATATCACGTAACCCATAAAAGTTGTCTGCAGACAGCATGAACCCAAGCGTTGTACCAGAAGGAGCTTGGTTGTCTGCCTGCAATGAAGATTGCCGCAGACAGCGAAGCCAGCACCCGCAGTGTTTCGTTTGCAGGTTTCCGAAGCGCAGAACCTCACCTCCAGCTATGTCCAACGGCCCGTTCTTTTTGCGAAGCTCAATGACAGCTTCCACAAACTCCTTGCCGCCTTTCTTTTCCAAAGTGCTCCCTGAACAGAGAATTGTTATTTTACTCCTCTGATGCCAGGTTTCCACAGCAGACAGGTGACTCATCATTATTTTTTATTACATCAGTCTAGAGTTTTCTGCCCAAACATTTTTTGGGGACTGCAAAGTAAGATCTAAACCTTTTGGGACTTCAGAATTAGCTAGTCATTAAAAACAACAACAACAACAACAGAAAGAAAAAACCAAAAAAGACAACCCTAACAACCCAAAAAACCTCACATCGGTATCCCTTGCTAACATTCTCCAGTTTTAATGTCAAAATATCTGACATGACATCCCTACCTCCTTCCTTATCATGAGCATCTGTTAGTGTGAAATGTTCCAGAAGAATGTGCTAGCTCAAGAGTAGTTGAAGGTTCATAATTCCTTCCCCTAAGATTCATTTCCCCTCTCTCTTACAAATTGTTTTAAAGAGCCATTTGCCACAATAAGAATTTGAAACTCACCTGATCTTGGTCCCTGACCCCAACAGGTGGCACCAGGAATGAAACAGTCTCGTGAGTGCAGCGGGCTGCTTTACTTGGTAACTGCCCAGCTTGTTGAGCCACCTTTAACCAAGAGGAAGAGCCTCAGAAATAAGGAGAATCTCTAAGGAACATATTCCTCCAATGAACTTCTCTAACTACAGCTAAGGAGCTGGACAAAGTCATTCTGGGAGGAGAAGAGCTGTGCAGTGTTTCAGAGCAACCAAAAGGTATGCTGTTTACAAAGGCAGTCCATCACTAAATGGTTTAGATCTTATTTTGCAGCTCTA